>JAJOZX010008757.1:45000-92500 GCA_023014485.1 Bathynomus jamesi
GTTAAGGTAAAGGGGGTGAGGTTCCATTAACAACTTACAACTTTAAAGAAAGCGTTTTCTTACTTTATACAATGATTATTTTTTTACAAATTTCACGAATTTTCGAATTTTAATTAAAAAACATGAAATTATATCACTCCTACTTTATGCCACCTCAGGCTTTTACACACCCACTGATTTGTTTTAGGTTAGGTCCAGTGTGACAGGGGCCCATGAAAACGAGAATGCGAGAATGGAAAATACCCTCACAATACAAGGGCCAAAATTTTTAATGAACTGTACTGCCAAAAGAACTGAGGAATCTCCAGCACACCAACCTCAATAATTTCAAGAACCAGCTGGAAAGGTTTTTGTGCAAAGTCCCTAACCTGCCATGCGTGGCTGGCTACGAGGGCAGGACAATACGGAGTGGCTATCTGGAGCACCGGGAGAATTCCCGGTGGGCCAGTCGATCTGTGGGCCAGTGAGGGTAACACGAAAAATATAGACAAAAAAGAAAAGTAAATGATCTCCCATCTCCCCATTCCTCCGTCTGCGCAGCCGCCGCAGCCCATTCCCCCCATTGATGTAAACAAATAATAAGTTGGCAAAAGGAATGATCCGAATGGTATTTATACGCGTTATATTCCTGCGTAATATTAAAATAATTTTGACCTGCATCTAGGATAATTTTTTTTCTAGACCTGGCAACCCTATAGGACAGTGGATTGGTGGTGTTGCTCGGTCCGCTGTGCCTAGATGTTAATTCAGATATTGCTGTTGACAAGCTATGTTTATCGACTAATGTATCTTTTACAGTTTTACTTCAATATATTGTTTAGCTAATCACTGATATAAAACTTAAAAGTGTCCAAATAGTGTTATGTTTTTCGATGAAATGAACAACTGAAATATCGCAATGAATAGGGACAGTTTCAAAATGCCAAGTCAACCCATTCAAAAACGCAAAGGTGGTGCCGAAAAATTAAGAGATAAGAAAGCAAAATCTCTTAAAGCTGATGCAGCGAAATGTCGAAAATTAACTGACTTGTTTAGTAACAGTAGTAGTGCTGCCGGCCATGCCCATGCCGAGCTAGGTAGCACAAGTAAAGTCAGTGCAGGTGCTGCTGCTGCTGTTCCTGCAGAATCCCATGTAGGTGAAATTGTGGAAGAGGACAGCATAGCTGAGTGCGAGCCTAGTGCAAGGAAAATTTTTGCATCTGAACCGGTAAGCATGGTTTTATTTACCGATTTCTATTCATTGGAGTTTTCCTATCTCTTTTTCAAACCAAATGAAAAATTCGCCAAAGTAAGAAAAAAAAAATTTAAACGTTCAAACTATTACAACAGCTTAATGTTAATTTCCACTACAAAATAAATTATGATCCAGTTTTTAAAGAACATTTTGTAAGGATTAAGCATTCTATTTCATTTGGGAGGAGAGTGGCTTCGTATTTATCTCCAAAGATTCAGAATGACTTCATTTGCCTTTTGGGGAATTACGTCAAAGAGAAAATAGTGGCTGATATCAAGAAAGCAAAGTATTTTGGGATTCTTTTTGACAGCACTCCTGATGTGTCCCACACTGATCAGATGTGTGAAGTGATCAGATACGTCCATATTGAATGTGACAAAGTTGAAGTAAAGGGATCATTCTTGGGCTTCTTCCCTATTGCCGGAAAGACTGCTGCTGAGCTCACAGGGGATATCCTGAGACATCTGAAGAGAGATGGACTGGACATAAACCTTTGCCGTGGTCAAAGATATGACAACGCTGCAACTATGGCTGGGATTCATGGTGGTGTTCAGTCAAAGATCAGAGAGATTAATCCCAAGGCTTTGTTTGTGCCTTGTGCAAATCATTCTCTGAACCTTTGAGGAGTGCACTCATTTGGAAGCGTTTCTTCATGTGTGACTTTTTTTGGAACCTTGGAGAGAGTTTATTCCTTCTTTTCAGTCTCAACTCATCGGTGGGAAGTGCTGATGAAGAATGTAGGCATGACAGTCAAAAGACTTTCCCAGACAAGATGGAGTGCTCATTATGACGCTGTGGAACCAGTGAAGGCAAGTTTTGAAAAGCTGACCTCAACCCTTGAAGTACTGTGCGATCCCAAAGAAAATGTGGACACAAGAGGATCAGCTCAGATTTTGCTGTCTGCTGTATGTGATCTCTTTTTTTGAGTTACCTTTCTTTCTGGTGTGAAGTCCTGGAAGAAATTAATCTCACACAAAAGTATTTGCAAACAGTTGGAATCAGCCATAAAAAGTGCATTGTGAAGCTCCAAGCTCTAAAACTGTTTCTTGAAGATCAGCGCAATGAAATTGTGGAGAGGGCCATTCATTATGCAACTACAAAGTGTGAGGAAATGGACATTTCTATGGAGAGAAGAGGGAGAGTAAAGCTCCGAAAAAGGATGCCAGGAGAGATGGCAAAGGATGCTGGTCTCACATTGCCAGAGGAAGTAAAAAGGGCTATGTCTGAATGTCTTGATCGTTTTCATCAAGAATTGGAGATTCGTTCTAAGGCAATGGATCAAATTCTGTTAATCTTCGCTGTTATTCAGCCAAACACTTTGGTTGTTGCAACAGAAGAAGAACTTCGGAAGTATATTCCAAATTTGACTCAGATTTTCGATGAATTCTCTGATGAAGATATCAGTGTGGAAATTGGACGACTTCGGAGGCATTTGGAAGCTGCCAAAATCAGCGTTGAAGAGGCAAAGAAATGGACAACATTGCAGTTTCTGGAGTTTATTGTGAAATGGGATTTTTGTGAATCTTTGCCAAGCTTGTCACTGTGTTTGAGATTCTTTTTGACTGTCTGTGTGTCTATTGCTTCATGTGAAAGAAGTTTCTCCAAATTGAAATTGATAAAAAATTTCTTTCGCTCGACCATGAGTCAGACAAGATTGACAAACTGGCTTTACTTTCATTTGAACATGAATATGCAAAGAAGGTGAATTTTGATGAGGTCATTGATCAATTTGCAGAAATTAAGGCTCGAAAGCAGAGAGTGTGAATCCTCTCTATTTACCTTTGAAGAATAGGCTGAGCGTTGAGACTGGATTTCCTGTTTTTTGTATAAAATAAAATGCAGTATTACCTGTTCACTGAATTTTTAATGTCCTGCATTTTTCTTATTTCCAATTTGCTTATGACAGTACTGTACTTTTTAAAAATCTACTTGCAAACATAATATATTTTTCTGTGTTTAAATTTTAAAATTATTTATGGGGGTGCCAAAGGAAGGATCCGCCCAGGGTGCCAAATACTTTAGGTACGCCCCTGTTGCTAGTTATATTTGCTAATATAACTAGCAGAGTAAGGTATATTTGCTAGTGAATCTGTAGCATTTGATGATTTGAGAAAGTAAGAGTGCATAGCTTGTCTAGTTGTCTATAACAAAGTCAATAATATTTTTAAATAATAAAACAAAATAAAATAAATTTCATAAATTATTATATAAAATTTTTATATATTAGCAATAAATGTAATAATTTTTAAATCATAGTAAATCTTTTATTAAAATGACATAAAAAATCAGCTGAAAAATCTGACATAATAATAATAATTAATTTTATTAATATAAAATTAATAAAATAAATATTTAAATAAGTAAAAAAATAAATAGTATATTATTAATTATTTTATTTTATTATGAATTAATGTATTTATTCTTTCATGTGCAGGTTGATGATCGGCCCAGTTCACCTGCAGCAGAAGAAAGAGTCACGGAAAACAAGGATGCCAGCCCAACCTTTGACTATTTTAAGCGACCCAAATCAGATGACCATCAATTGTTTTTTAGTTTCCACCCACAGCACAAGTCATGAAACCCTGTCGTGCAGAGAGTTTTCTTTTGCAAAGGTGGCACCAATAGGAAGTGACTTACGTACAATGAAGGAAATCACACTTTGCATTGTTCAGTTTGTATGGCATTTGGTAAGCCCACTGACAGCAGTATTTTCATCACTGGAATGAAAGATTGGAAGCATATCCATCAACGTGTAATGGAGCGTGAAAAGAGTAGCACGCACAGAAATTCCGCTGAAGCATACTTTCTAAAGGCCTCTAAAGCAGACATAGAGGGTTTGCTGAGTGGCAGTCAGCTTTCAGCCCATATAGAGCAGGTCCGCAAGAGACGTCAGGTGATGGAGCGTATAGTAGATGTAATTAAAGTCATTGGCAAGAGAGGGCTTAGCTACAGGGGGATGCAGTCGAAGGCAGCTTATACTTTTTGGAACTTATCATTCTACTTGGAAAATATGATGTCTGCTTGAAAGAACATCTAACTGATTGCATAGAGAAAAGCAAGAAACTGCAGCAGTCTGGGGAAAGAGGCAGAGGTTCTCTCATTACTTTTCTCTTTAAAAATACAATCAATACTGTTATAAACATAATTCGGGACATTATCCAAGAATCCATTTGTAGTGTTGAGGAAGCTGGAATGTTCTCAGTCCAGATCGACACAACCCAGGACATAACCTCTCGTGATCAGTGTGCAGTCATTATCAGATATGTCACAAATATCATACATGAGAGACTCGTTGCGGTTGTGAACTGTGAGGCCACATCCACTGGAGAGTACTTGGTTCAGTTGCTGAAGGAAGTTATTCAGAAACTCAAACTGGACATCAGCAAATGTATCGGCAATGCTACAGATGGAGCCTCTAACATGCAGGGCCAGTACAAAGGTTTCTCTGCCCTACTCTCCACACACTCTCCCAACCAAATACACGTATGGTGTTATGCACACGTTCTGAACTTAGTGTTGGCTGACACATCAGGAGTGATTTTAGCAAGTGCCTCACTGTTCTCTTCTACTGAATGACATCGCCGTGTTCATCCGACAGTCCTACCAGAGGATGAATGTATGGGGAAGGGAGAGCCACAACACTCGCCACCAACGCCTCTCTCCAATCGGAGAAACCCGCTGGTGGGCAAAGGATGCTGCGCTGAAGAAGGTCTTTGGATCCTTTGGTAACCCAGACAATTCTCTGTACACTGACGTACTGCTTACACTAGCTGTAATATAAGGCCAGGCAAATATCAAGACCACTGTACGTGTCAAGGCAAGAGCATTCATTGAAGCACTACTCAAATACGAGACCATACTGACCGCTCAAATATTTCTTCGCATATTTGAACACACGGTTACGCTCTCCAAATACTTGCAGACGAGTGGCATGGACATTTTCTTTGCCCACAAAAGGTTGTTGGAACACAAGATAGTCTCAAAGGGATGGTAAGAGATTTCGACGCCATCAAGCAAGCTGCAGACACATTTGTTCAGTGGGCGAATGGCAAACTGCAGGAGCAGGAAGAGGAGACAGAGCTGGAAGTGGGGGCCACCCTGCCACAGAAAAGGCCAAGAAAAAAGAAAATCATGCCTGGTGAAATGGCTCATGATGAGACGTTGACAGATGCAGAGAGGGCCTGGGCCTACAAAGTTGAAGTCCACAATCAAATAATGGACACAGTCACTGAGAGCCTTCATCGCCGTTTCCTCACCCATGGCACTCTTTATGCCGACTTAGCCCTTCTGAACCTCAGAAACTTCCGACATGTAAGGGCCAGTGCCAGTGGTTTACCCTAGTCAGCCCTTCAAGAGCTCAGCAAATGCTTGCTGAAGTTTGAGAGTAGGGCAACAGTTGAGAACTTGCAGTGTGAGCTGAAGAGTTTGGCTGCACAGTGGGAGAGGCTGAAAACATCAGCACAGGAGGAATACACCATCAGAATAGTCAGTGAGACGCCTGAGGACGGACCTGAAGCTGATGGAAAGGAAGACGAAGTGGAGATGAGGAATAAAAGGTGTTCCTCTTGTAAAGACTGTGCAGTGTATGTTGTTACCAGATAATCCGGAGGTACAACTTGTTGACAGATGCTTACCACATCATAGGCCTTGGGTACAAGTTCCTGCTCACCCTGTCACTCACCCAGGTGGCCTGTGAGAGAAGTTTCTCAACCCTGAAGTACATCAAAAGTCGACTCAGGAGCACTCTCTCCCAGGAGCACCTAGAGGCGTTTATGCTGATGGCAACTGAGAAGGACATCTTAATGGTCCTGGGTACAGATGTGATGATAGACAGAGTTGCAGAGAGGAGTGAGCTGCTGAGAAAACTGCTGACACATTAGAGTAATACATATTTTTCTCTTTGGTAGATAGGTTTTTTGCTTTCCATGTAATTAATGACATAGTGTATGACTATGTCAATTTCTGGCGTCTCTATTTTCTGTTTTAGTGTGTTGTCCATAATAATGGCTGTACTATATTAACAGTGTGTGTGTCAATATAATGAAAATAAATGTCCAATAATTGAGTTTGGGTAGCGGTATTTTCACTATTTTGTGGCCCTAAGGGTGGTGGTGGTGTTGGGGAAGGGGGAGGGCGCACGCGCGCGTATTGTGTGGGCCGGTCTGGGTGAAAGTCCAGGGCCGCTTTTGAGTCCCAGTCCGTCCCTGGGGGAGGAGGAAAGTGGAAGCCAATTCTCTCCTCCACCAGATCGGGCAAATGAGGCGGGAGGCTATACAGGGATCGAAACCATCATACATATATATATATATATATATATATTATATATATATATAATATATATACAGTTAGATCGTGGCTGGAAAGTTTAAATGTACTAATATTTTAAGAAATTGAATTTTTAAAGGATCACTTGATGAGTTACTAAAGAAATATGGTCATTAATTAATGATATTGACTTTTTGTTTCAAAGAACTGGCAAAGAGTCATTCGCTTACCGTTTGATGAAATAAGACCTCAAAATACAGTATAATAAAAATCATTGCACGCATTCTGGCATTGTCGACACTGTAAGTCTGTAAGTACTCTGTGCCCTATACCCTAAATATATATATATCAAGATATTTAAGGATTTAACCATACATATAAAGTAGGTCGCTGTATCTCTAATTATATATATATATATATATATATATCTTCATCTGCATATTTGTCCGTCTCTCTCTCTCTCTCTCTCTCTCTCTCTCTATATATATATATATTATATATATATATATATATGTATATGCATTGAGCTACCCTATATTTAATCGAACTTAAACACTCGTCCGAATATAAAATTAGTGAAGGGGTGATTGCTAGAATTTACGTCTTTGATAATCGTATAAAAACGGTTATAGAGGAGAGACTTGCAGCGAGTGAATGACCGCGGTATAGGCAGCGGCAAAAGAGAAAAAGTTATTCAGAAGAGTATATAATAGGATAGAGGGAGGGCGTCCTTTCTTCATTCAAGGGTTAGTGCGAACGATGCCATCAGGGAGTGCCAGAGGCGAGAAAGGCGCTCGCCCAAATCCTGCCTTGCATATTAAACGATAATTCTACCCCCATCTCTCTTGCACCTGCTTTTTCTTCGCCCACACCTTTAATTATTCTTTTTTTTTTATATATATATATTTATCTTTTTTTTTACTCCATTTTATTCCACGCAGTCTTTATTCGATCTTTCGGTCTTATTCCAAGAAAAGCTTATTGTCTTTTCTGTCTTTTTCTTTTCTTGTAACTGTTCATATATATATATATATATAATATATATATTATATATATATATATTATATATATATATATATATATATATATATATTTCAACTGCAAAGAACACGCAGTATAATTAACGTAAAGAACGACGCTTGTATAGGAGAACATTCCGCAAGATGAGGAGGGAGAACGAACAAATGAAAAAAATGAGGTAGTAGTGGTTATCATATCTGACCGGCAATCGGAAGATCCCGGGTTCGATTCCCGGGTGGTTACCTCATTTTTTCATTTGTTCGTTCTCCCTCCTCATCTTGCGCGGCATGTTCTCCTGTACAAGCGTCGTTCTTTACGTTAATATATATATATATATATCTATATATATATATATATATTATATACGTTTTCTCTAATTGGCTTCGTCTCTCTCTCTTTTGTTAATATTTCATTCTCTCTTTTTATTCTTCGTTGATTATTCTTGTTTCGTTCTTTCGCTCTTTCTTTTTTTTGTGATAAATTTGACGTGGAGTTTGTTTGTTTTTTTCATTTTTTAATAATTTTATTTTAATGCACGTTTATCTTTTTAACATCGTCAAATTTTCTTTCTATCTTTCTCTAATTTTTGTACCTTTAATCAACCTGTTTTTTCTTATTCCTTCATTATTTCAATCTTTTTATTTGCTAATTTTTCTTTATATAATTTTTACTCCCCCTTTTCTTCCTTCTTTCCTTCCTTCCTTCCTTCGTTTTGATCCTCGTCTACTCTTTCTCACCCTGTTTTTGTCTCCCTCTTTAATTTATTTTTATTATGGCGTTCCGTTCGAATAAACTATACAATTATTTTTAAAGTCTTTCAAACTTCTATCATACTTCCGTACGTAATTAACTGCTTTTATTGTATTTTTTAGTAAATAATTCATTTTGAGTTTAATTTATCTTGATTTTGATTCTTTACAATTTTTCCTGTTGAGAAATAAATGCATCGATTTTTACCTTCAAAATTTGCATTTTTTGGTTCTATTTTCGTTGCGAATATTTTTTTTTATGAACAAAAGTTTTACTTTCTTGTTTTTCACTTTACTTAAATTCACACACACACACACACACACACAGATATATATATATATATATATTATATATATATATATATATATTATATATATATATATATCTAGGTGTGTGTGTATATATATGTAGGCATCAATGCAAATAATTCATAACTGATGCAATACAGTAGTAATAACAACCACATAAATACACAAAATAGAAACACTTATGACAGATGAATAAAATCCATACACTCGAGTGAAAAAAGAAACTCGTACTTTAACCTATACCCCATGCCCTGTGCTGCCCAGGGACTCCTGATTCCTGAGGACATGGCATTCCGGTAGTCTCTCACTTTGCAAGGGTTCATGGAATACCATGCAATGGAATGGCCAAATAATGAACATCAACATATGTATAGATAGATATATAGCTAGATAGATACAGAGATAGATAGATGGATAGATAAACAGATAGAAAGGTAGGTATTGCAGCTATCAAGTCGTATATACTGCAAGTTAATATATTCTATTTATAATTTATCATTTTTATTTTGTTTTTACACTCTCTCTCTCTCTCTCTCTCTCTCTCTCTCTCTCTCTCTCTCTCTCTCTCTCTCTCTCTCTCTCTCTCTCTCTTATGATGTCAAAAAGCCTTAAGCAAATTCCTGAATTTATATGTCTTAAAATACTTTATGAATTTAGTGATATATATATATATATATATATATATATATATATATATATATATCACTAAATTTATAAAGTATTTTAAGACATAAATTCAGGAATATATAAAGTTATGTTTTGCAGCAATCAGTAAATTCAATTTAGGAATTGAATATTAATTGCATTAGTAGTATGGATGCATTTGAGGGGAGGTAGGTGGGGTAATGGGGGAGGGGGGGAGGAAGTGGGGGAGTGGGGATGGGGAATGAGGAAATGGGGATGGGGAGATAGCGGAAGGGGAGAGAGGGGAGGGGAGTGCTAAGGAGGAGTGGGGAGTGTCAGTTGAATATAGAGTAGAGTTACATAACCTAACCTAACTTAATATGAAAAAATATAAAATAAAAATATATATGTGACGTCATACTATAAACTTTAGCGACCACCATTTTAAAAGATAAAAAAAAACGAAAGTATAAGAGCACAAGGTTTAGAGCCATCTGATGTAATGCAGCATGCTGACCCAATGCTACTATGAATATAGAGTATAGTAGTCACCGGTAACACTGTCTTAGGCATAACACTGATATTAATAATAAGAAAAATTGTATGTTATTGAATGAGGCCGAGCGCTTCTGTGTACCCGTTACCACCGGACGCGACTCTGCCCACAAGACCTGGCCGGCCAGTTCCAACCAGGTCACACACACACACACAGGTGTATATATATGTATATATATATATATATTAGTGATGTAGCGGATGTCATTTTTTTCACATCCGCGGATGCGGATGCGGATGAGGATGTTTGATTTCAACATCCGCGGATGCGGATGCGGATGCGGATGTCTACATTTTCGTTATTTTTTAGGATATATTCGAGATTTGTTGTGTTTAACGTATATAATAAGTTATTATAGATAGAGAGCTGTAGCTATAATGTAGTATAATTGATTAATTGTACAATAATTGCTGTACTTTTCTCTGAACATATAAAATAATATCAAGCATCTAACTAATATAGAAATCAATCAGTGAATTCGTCTGCAAATAAATTCGTTATATTTTGTTGAGTTTCAGCCACAATTAGAAACCATAATTGTGTTACCAGGATGTGGGACGTGAACCCAACTCAAATGCACCCCACCGACCTCTTTCCCCAACCTCCACCCTTATAGAAAGAGATCTTTAATTAGCTTCATAACTATTTATATTAAGTTTAAAGTTTTATTAGGCATATTTATAAATGAGTAATTAAAATAAAGTAAACTAAGATGTTCATCGTTTAATGTTCAAACTTAATTATAGGAAGGTTATGCTTAAGGAACATTAATTTTTCTGCCTTTTCTGCTGCCAGTCTGTTTCTCTTTTCATCATATATTAATCCAGCACTGCTAAATAATCTCTCGCTTGGTACGTTTGTTGGAGGACAGGCTAAATGTTTCCTTGCAAGTTTACTCAAGTATGGATAGATATTCTGCGTATTTTTCCACCAACTAATAGGATTGTCACATGCAGCCAGGCGTTTTTCTTGGTGATAGCTCTCGATCATTTTTACTACATCTTTTGACATCGCGTAGGTCTCGTCATTGCTGCTTGACTCAAGAAACTGAGAGACAGATTCTGTGATAGATTTGCTTGTTGAAGGTGTTGGTTCTGTCACTGAAACTTTTTTCTTTTGGTGGGTGGCGAAGCGACAGATTCAAGAGATTGAAGCTCTTCAACTGCTTTGCCAAGTGATGATTTAACTCGTTTTAATGTACTAGGTGAAAATAACTTAGCTTTGTAACGTGGATCTAAGTAGGTTGCAAGAGAGTAACTTCATACAAGAACAGCCTCTCGTCTTGTCGCTTGCATCACTTTTGCGCACAATGAACTAGTTCTATTATTATAGTAGAATTTGATAATTTCCCTTATTAATGACGTTTTATCTCAACGGTCCACATCCGCACGACATCCGCAGTCCAAAGTGCGGATGCGGACGCGGATGCGGATGCGAGAAAATGTGCGGATGTTCCGCGGATGCGGATGTGACCTACATCACTAATATATATATATATATATATATATATATATATATATATATATTTGTTTTTTATTTAAATATTTTATTTAAAATTATTAAAATATTTTATTTAAAAGACTAGAAGACAGAAAGGTTCCCATGTACATATTAAATTTATTGAAATTTTGGTATTCCCACCAATCTTTTACCGTTAGGTGGGGTAATGTAATATCTGAGTGTTTTGGCTCCTCTTGCGGGGTGAGACAAGGCTCCTTGCTCTTCCCTATGCTATTTAACGTGTATATTGACGGATTAATTGCTTTACTTAATGAGGCAACAGTGGGATGTTATATAGATAACACAAGGATAAATAACTTAGTTTATGCCGATGATATGGTGTTACTAAGTCCCTCTGTTAAAGTTCTGGATCGGCTACTAAAAGTCTGCGAAGTGTATTCGCAGAAACATGATATTCGTTTTAATGTTACAAAAACTAAGGTTATGCAATTTCATCCTAAAAGCTATAATCAGTCAGCTGACATTAGGTTTAAAATGAAAGGTGAAGTAATTGAGGAAGTACAAGAGTTTAAGTATTTGGGTCAAACTATTACCAACTCCTTGAGTGATGACTCGGATATAAGAAAACAATCTCGAAGCCTTTGCGCTAAAGCGAATATGACTATAAGGAACTTTCGGTTCTGTACAAGTGACGCTAAAGACACTCTATTTCGTACTTTCGCAGTAATATATACGGACAGCAACTCTGGGTGAATTATAAAAAAAGTTCTGGCAGAACTCTAAATTTGCCGTACAACGGGTCTTTTAGACTCTTACATAAATTACCCCCGAGATGCTCAGCTTCGCAAATGTTTGCTACACGCAATGTCCCGAGCTTCCCGGAGGTACAAGACGTGCTCAATACAGTCTAATGCAAATTAAAAAAACCAACCCGATTATCCAAGCTATCCATGAGTCCTGCCGTTTATCCTCTAAGCTATGGACTTCTTGGTACGAAAACGTAATAACGTAATCTTCTAACATAATCTTCAGTGGGGAAGCTTCTGGGTAGCTTCCCCACTGCATCACCAAGAAACACCTGCACCAGCGCTGTAATACGCTGCAACTGTCGCTACGATTTAGAAAATTTCATCACACACATAGCTATGAGTTGGGAACAGTTTTCAATTGAAAAAAACTGGTGAAAAGAGAATGAATACTCACTTAGAACGGGTTGTGTACACATTAACTCTTCATGATAATATTGTAATAACCAACCGTGTACTCGAACAGGCTTTTGAATCTATATGTTCAAAGATTAAGAATTATGAAAATGTTACGACCAATTGTAAAGTAGGAACAGAAATAATCCTAACTTCTCTTAAGGCTCTGTCTATCGAGTATAGATTACCTCATACATTAAACGGAGTATTATTTCTAAAAGACTTAGATGTATTATGCAAAGCAAAGAAAATGTAACTATTTCCACCATACTCATAGCTATGTGTGATGAAATGTTCTAAATCGTAGCGACAGTTGCAGCGTATTACAGCGTTGGTGCACGTGTTTCTTGGTGATGCAGTGGGGAAGCTTCTAGGTAGCACGTCACAACTCTCCAAACTCAGACGTTGGTGTGAGGTGGGATGCTTGCCTCACTTCGTAATGATGACATACATGGTGGTGAATTATACGTCTAAGGATCGGTGCGTCCCCTGTTGTGGCTCGGCGACTCGGCCGCGTTGGACGAAACATGTAAGGATATGCATCGATATGAAAGTGCAGTTTCGGGTGGGAAAAAATATACACACAAAGTTACTTCACACGTTAAATGATTCGATAGTAAATCAATTAACAATAAGATCCCCTGTTCGAGAAATAGAGAAATAGGCGTGTCCATACCGTTCCACTCTGGGAGACAAAAGGTACTAGTCACTAAGTTTTATTAAAAAGGTACACAACTCTTTAGCTATGACCTCACTAAATATCTCATCGTGGCAAACATTGATGTAGTGATAAAAATATTTTAAATTGTTCATGATCACTAGGCTGGCATTTTTTGTTGTGGGTGTGTAATCGGTGATGTAATTTATTTAACGTACACAAGTTAAATAATTTGTAAAATAAGTACAAGTTAATGAACATTCAATAATAATAATAATAATGATAATAAGTAAATAAATGAGTCAAAACTTTAAAGTAATTTATAAAATAAATAAACAGTAAAAAACTTTAAAAAGGATAAGAATAAATTAACTCAAAATATGTACACCGACTAATTAATTATTCCTCTCGGAAACCAAAAGGGATAATATCGTAAGTTCCAGGTAACTGGTAACGCTTCCTGTAGGTATTGTGACACACTTTAGTCCTTCTAAGCGCCTTCGCTCCTCCTAGTTTCTGCGCTCGGAAATTGAGTCCCTACAACCAGGTGAGGAGGCGCGGCATCGTCATCAACCTCTGGTTCTTCTAAACTTCCAGATCTTTAAGAGAGGCGAAATTGACGATCTGGCGGTTTGCTGGAATTAAAGTGATGCCCTTCGCCTTCACGATGTACTTGAAATCATCCCCGATCCTCACCCGTACCCTGTAAGTTTTTGGACCAGTCTAAACAAATGAGTCTGCGTGTGCTCTTTCACCATACTCGTACTTAATCTCGTCAGTGAGTTAACCGAGGAACTCGTCTATAGGAGACTTATATTCACCTTCCTTCGTCATAAACACCATACAGTCGGTATCGGCGAAGGACCCGTCGACTCAGAGAATGCGTTAGGCCCCAAAGCTTCACGCGCCCGTAAGCCCCGACGCTTCAACTTCATATTTCAAGAAGTGAAGAGGTTATAACGCTTTTGGAATCTCCACACCGCATAAATCTTTAATATTCTGTACCCATGACGAACGGTTAGTTCCAACTCAGGGCTTGTAAAAACGTCCGGATCTTCCTCTGACTAGTTAACCAGAGGAAGATCCGGGCGTTACACACATCACTGTTCTCTTCGGCGCACTTCGCACACAGGGGAAACAGAAGTTTGTGATCTATGACAACGGGTAAGATGGGAATTCATAAATCATAAGGGGAAAGTACATCAACGAAAGATAGTCCAAAACAGTTCTCGTTTAAATTGTTTGAGAATTCTTCGATGGTGGGTAGAGCGGGTCCCACGAGCTTTTCAGAGGTACCTACGGGGTATGGGTTATTCTTCATCACATAGAGGTATAAAGAGCAGAAGTCAAAGTAATGAAGCTTTACACCCTCCTTAGGTGAAAAGTATAGTTTGTACGCCGTCCAAACAAACTGTCATCACATTTGAGAGGGTCCACCACCACTGAACGTTTGATAGCCTCTATTTCGTCATGGTATTGCTTGTTGGTCTTCATCCACTCATCATACTCGTGTTCCCATAATATCCTGTGAGTGAACTGTGAACTTATAAGCTGGTCACGAGTATGGGCCTATGACAGACTATCAGCGGGGGATGTACCGTTGTAGTCACCTGTGATACCACACTCAGGACGTAGGCATCCGAGGAAGAAGTACACCGTCTTCTCACCGGTGTGGGGGTCCTCAGCCCATCAGCCCAGAAAACTTGATCTTAACCGCCAATTCTCCTGTGTTGCTCGTGTGTTTTATGTATATGCCTGCCTATTGTTGTAAGTGTGTGAGTCAGTAAAGGGTTTTATACCCGTAACTGTGGTTTGTTTCGTGGAATGATGGCGAGTGTCTTTTGGCATGAAGTTGTTCTTGACTACAGTAAAGCAAAGAAAGGCAATTGTGATTGCAGCCTGTAATAGATCGCAACTGAAGGAGTAATATACATATTTCTAGAGGCTTGGAAACATACTCTAAGCACACGCACATCGTTCACAGATTAACGTTCACATTCATCCGCTATATTGTACAGATTTTCATCAGTGAAGCTGTTGTAATACCTATCAAAATCTTCTCGTTTACTCCCACTCATACCGTCATAGTTAAAGTAATGCTTGGGGGTGGGTTGGTCGTCCAGGTAGTTTAGTGTCGCGAGTGAATACTATATAAGGAAATACCCTTTTGGAACCTCGGCAGCCACCTTCATCACCTTGGGTAGCTTAGCTAACTTACAAGGCGTGAACAACGTTGTATCTTTAAAATGAACATTATACTTTATTTGCATTTTATGAGCTTGTTACCTCTTTTCAAGGAGTCACCCGTGAATATTGCTGACGTCTCATGTTCAAACAGTTCTTCATAAAGAAACTTTGTATCAAACTTTGCGGCGCTACGCGCGAGAACATACACGAATAATTTTTTGAGCTGATCGGCTAGCATGACTATATAATCCACAAACAACTTCACCGGTGATTCTGTCATAGTCGTCTTAAAAATATTGGTACGCTTACCACACTTGCAACACTCATTACAATTAACATTCGAACATTCGTCGCAGAGGGTTTGGCTCACGAATAAATGAAGGATAACGTCTTTCGTCTCAGGGTTAGCGTAGCTCTCTATATTGTAATATACTGTAATGCATGATTTATTTTTAGGTTTGGCATCTTCGATGAAGCAAGCATGTTTCGCCCCATCCGCCTTTTATTTCTAATTACGCGTAGGGCAATGAATTTCATCACACCAGTGCTTGAATGTACCTCTCTCATCCATCGTATGAAACATTCCACATTCGCAAATCTGTAACTTTCCTCACGTACCATTCATCTTATGGAGAGTAAAACATTCACTATTGAAAAACATCCATCTACAGTCATTACTTCTTTTCTTATCTTCTACCACACGGCTTACGCATCTAGGGTTTTTACATTGAGTGCATACTACATGACAATCCTTATAATCCTTACTTAAGGCACCCCTTACACAAATCGTGATGACGGCCATACTTACGACTTCTGTTCGCGTTCTAATATGGCAAATAGGAAAGTAGGTTGCACCTGCCAAGCCTAAAATGAGCACAGGTTGTACGATCTTAAAAACCTGTTTTCCTATCTTGCTCATCCAAACCAAACACAACAATTCTTACTCTCATCTGTTGCTCCACCTTCATTAGCTCTTCAAGACCCATATTACACTCAAAATTAAGACCACAGGATCTAACAAGTTTACGCGTGTGGTTTATAACCGTACCTAACCAAATGTTTCTGGTTACCATGTTTAGAACACTGATCATATGCGCTAAAATTACAGCAATAAAACCACAACCACGACCGTTGTTGTATGTTCTCTGTAAATATCTCGTGAATTAAAGCTTAAAGTGTACGTTCTACGGTTGTAGCGTCATGGCCCTCAACACGGAACACGTGGTCAATATCGCTCATAAAATTCGCCAGGTTGAATTTTGAACCACTCTGCACTGATTTCTCAATACGTGAGAGGACGTACTCAATATCCTCCACAACCAGGCGTCTGTAGAGTATAACTACCCAGAACAGATCACCATCCTCATCATTGGGCACAAATCCATTCGCCAACCTCACCCGTGCCTCCCGCCCCTCATTACGTTCAAGGGTGTATACGACGATGCGCCGAACTGCGTTCGAAGACCTTGTTCGAGGTCCTCAGCATAAGCGACCCGTGGATCAACCCTAACGCTGTACCTGTTCCTAATCAGTGCGGGGGTGTTATTCACACTGCGTAACAGTGTGATTGACACACCCCTTTCTGAAGAATGAGTTGTCGTTGTTTCTGTGTGGGCTGTAGATGCGTCAGAAGAAGGGTCTTGGGATACTGCGGAGGATGTGAAAAGTTGAGGTGACACGGAACCATTAAATTCTCTGGTGTTGGTGGCGACATTGTGTTCTCAAAGCTGTACTACTCGAATCTCGGACGTTTTGAAAGCACACCTAATGTGGAGGGTTTTTCAGAATCCTTTATTAATGTACCCTTAACTCCTGCGGATGTAGAAAGCTCCTGCTAGAACCTCGAGTCCGTCTTCCAACAACCGAGACGGTCGGTTTCAGACCAGTCCACGAACTCAGCAACTATCAGCCGATGAATTTAATGTTCCGGTGAGGTATCTCGAGTTCTTTCTGAAACCTCATCAATCTCTACAAGTTCTTGTTGATTGGGTGCACCATTCATTATTCTAGAAAAGATGAACAAGAGAAGATTAGTGAATATAAGGAAAGACTTTTAAAAATTCTTTATATTTGGTAAAAGCATTACTCAAGAGCGTATCACGCAGGCCCGGATCTAGAAGAATGGGGGCCCGTGGCTAATTATTTTTTTTGGGGACCCCCTTGGCTACAATTTTTATTATATAAGGATTATAAGCTTTGTTTACGAGGAAAATTAAAGGTTTTCAGAACAAACATATTACTTTACTTTATTTATTTAGTTTTCAGAACAAACATATTACTTTACAAATATTTTACTTTATTTTACATATTATATTTTCCTGAATTAATAATTTTATACACAAATGTAAATGTAAATGTAAATGTAATAATAAATGTAAAAACCTAAAATTAAAATAAATAATGTAGAAAATTTGTGGGCCCCCCTCAAATGCGGGGCCCGTGGCTGCAGCCCACATAGCCCCCCCCTAGATCCGGGTCTGGTATCACGCAAAGGATGGAGTCTCTGGAAAAATTCAAGTTCACAAGTCCACCAACATGTACTATAAGTGGTCTCACATGTTGTGGTAAAACTGTGTTTATGTTTAAAGTTATTAAAGATGCAGTGTTCTTAAAACCTGTACACACCGTTATATGGTGTTATTCTGCCTACCAGACTATTTTTGATGATTACAAAGATGTTTCTTAGTCTATTAATGGATTTATGACGTTGGTTCATTAAAGAATGATAAACATATGATGATTGTGAGTGATCTTGTGCTAGAAATGAATAAAACGGTTGCGAAGACGTTTACAGTATTTTCAACCACCTTAACATAATCGTGTTTTTCTCAATTAAAACCTAATTTTTAAGAACAAGTTTATGCGGGATGTTTCTTTAAAACACAATATCTTGTCGTATTTGCTCAACGTCGGGATGTATCGCAAATTGATATATTAGCCGGTCAAATGTTTTCGGGGCAGCGTAAAGCTTTTATGAAAGTTTATAAAGAAGCAACGAGTCGGCGATACAGGTATTTGATCTGCGGCCTTCACCCGTGTAACACTTTTTGGGTGCTTCTAAGAACAGACATATTTCGCAATGAGGTTGAAACAATATATACTGTATACTAGAATGAAGAAACGTGTAAAGAAATCTCTTGAGTTTATGAAAACATTCCCGTGGTTACCTCCTACTCTTCAACGCCTGTTAAAAAACGTTGACCCTGACTTTTTAAAATGTATCTGCGAAGTCTGTCTTAATGTTATAAAATGCAGCGTCCAAATGACTGCGTCGAAGAAGACCCGTTTACGTCGTTACAAGAACATAATACAAACACTCATTCGTAAAAGACAAGTGTGTCAAAGAAAAAAAACGCCCTGTTGTACAAAAAAGTAGATAATTCCTGCCTGTTCCGTTTTCAGTTTTAGACCCTTTAGTATCTAGTTTTGTATAATGAAGAAGGCAGTAGTGCTACCTCAAGAGGTGTACGCTTTACTACAAAATACTAAGAAACAAGAAACATCTCTAAAACCCAGTAAAACAGACTTAAAATAATGGAGAGGAAATAAGACTATAAGAAACCTATGGATCTACCCGTAGTTATCATGCAGTGTGACGATACTGTTGAGACTGTTGAGACTTGAGACTAGAGATGAACAACTCGAAAACAATGGTGGGAGCTCCAACCATCTCGAACAAGTATTAAAAAATTACCTTCCCAATATATTGAGGAGTAAATATGAAGTCTTTTTTTAATTTATGGAGCGGTGACCCAACTACAATGGTCTAACACAGGTGAAGTTATTACTGAAGGCTCAACAGTACCAGGTTCGAACATTATTGACATCATCCATGATTTGGTGAGAAAGTGGGAGAGACCACCCCAACCAGGTTGGGAACATTAAAACAAGGTTATAGTAGATGAACACTCCAAAAACATTGATTCGTAACCAAAAAAGAATAAAAGCTGTGGAACAGGCAACAGAGTACTCTTCCAACAGGCACACCTGATTTAAGAACTTTGAAAAAGGGGAGCATCGTCAATACCCGGCCTTATCCACAGGCTTTTAAAATATGTAAATGGCTGGCGTATTAAAAAATCGTTATTACGATATTTCTAACCCCGCTTCTTACGGTGCGGTTGAGAGGCTCTACAAAAGTAGCTATGCTCCAGTAGCGGATTATAATGGGGGAAAAGGGGGCATTTGCCCCCGGCACCAGATGCTGACCGGCCCCAAGATGCTGACCGGCCACAAGAAACTATGTAAACGTTATAATCTACCGTTGAAATAATTGGTCGACCGTGAGGAAGAAAAAAAATTCTAGATTCCGCTTCTACAAAACCTAGTTTAGTATTCCATTTATGTGAACAAAGTATACATTTTCTGTAATCACATCTTTGTTTTTGTTTCGTTTTCTGTTGATCGATCCCAGTTAGCTGATCACATCACTCATGTATGATGTATCAGGTAAAGAATTGTGTTTTTCTAGTGTTTTTCTAGTGACACCGGCCGGAAAATATTCATTGCCCCCGGCCCTAACAATACTTAATCCGGCCCTGCTATGCTCATTGAGTAAAGATAAAAGAAGTTGAGAATTTTTTGCAGGAACAGAATGTTTATGCACTTCATAAGCCTGTGCGAAGGTTTAAAACTACTAAAACAAAAGCACCATCGCTGGACACTGTATGGCAGGCAGATTTGACTGACATGCAAAGGTACTGGACGTATAATGATGGATACAGGTATATTCTATTTATAATTGATGTCTTCTCCAGATATTTATGGTTTGTACCAGGTACCTCTTAAAAATAAAACGCCAGACGCAGTTGTTAAAGGTACAACGTATTTGACGTTAAAGGAAAATAGAATCCCAGCCTATTTCTGTACAGATTTAGGGAAAGAACTTATTTTCAAGTTCTTTTCAAAACATGTTGGCATAATTTAACATTAGTTATTATAACAGCAATTCAGTGCATAAAGAGTTTTTAGCCGAAAGGGTGCAGCGAGCCATCAAGAAACGCATGGGTTATTTTACACACAGAAATACTGTACTTACAGAAATAGACATTCTAATTCAACATCATCCTACAATCGCTCTTATCATCGCATGATTGGGACATCTAATGAAGTTTTTAAAAGAGGTGTGTATAAATAACTGAAAAACAGGACCAGAGCATCATCCTTGGTAGTACGTTTTAAAATCGATCATTATGTGCGTTTTTCATGACCAGGGAGAAAGTTCAAGAAAGGTTTTGAACAAGGATAGACATGGGAAATTTTTAATATTTGGTCCATCAAGTCTAAAGTAGGATTGTTATGTACTATGTTGAGGCCCTAAATGGTGAACAAATTTAGGGTGATTTTTATGGCGAAGAACTGCAGAAGGTTACGTTCAACTTAGGGAAAAAAACATTTAAAATTGAGAAAATCTTAGGAAATATTGGTTCGGGGAAACGAAAAATGTATTTGGTAAAATGGCTTGGTTACCCAGAGAGTTTCAACTCCTATATAAAAGCTAGTACAATAATAAGACTCTAATAGTGTACATCAGGTCTTCTGACTGGTTTTACATCATACTACCCTCCTCAGCCTCGCTGGGCACGTACCTCGAGAATACTCTGGCCAAATTCACAACAGATCTGCATACGTATATTGATTTCGAACGTGAGTCATACGAGGTGGGATTGTGTGAATTTCAACTGAATGTCAAGCGTTTAACCACTGTGTAGAAATAAGTCGTTTTTATGGTTCTTAGAAAACGCGAAGCGAGTGTGGTAAACGATAAAACCATGTGTTCAGCACGAAACGGCGGTGTATAGTACTATAACACCGAAATAACAGTAGGCCCTGCCCATTATGACAGCAAGGACGATATTGTAAGAGAACTCAATAAGAGCTTATATAAATCTAAACTTACAAATGACTCATTTTTCAAAATCATACGCATAGCATGGATTGCAGGATCGGAATATGCTCTATTGTTAAGCCAGCTACACACTCTCAGTTTTGCACTCATTTTTAACTGTGCAGGCCAAAACTGCATGGTTAAACCTGAACTACGCCTTTGCATCCACACACTACAGTTTAGCGGTCAGTTATATGTGAAGTACAGCATGAATAGACGGGAAGAAGAAGTGCTCCTGACTATTGTGGCTTTAACTTGTTCTGTAAAAAAAAAGCGAAAACAGACGAAAGAGAACGTGGTGTAAAAACTGGCTTTTACAGAGGAAGCGATTGTCTCAGTGACAATTAGAGGAAAATTAGTTACAATTAGAGGAAATGAAATTAGAGACCGGTGATTGGTACAATTACCTTCGTATGAACAAAGAAAACTATCTGCACCTATTATCCTCAGTTGCTCCTTTGATTGAAAGAAGGGATACCTGCATGCGGAAATCCATTATTCCCACGAGCGTTTGACAGCTACTCTGAGGTTTCTAGCAACAGGAAGAACCTCTAATGATCTGAAGTACTCTACAGTAATGTCACTTCAAGCAATGAGTGTCATTATATCGGACACATGCAAAGCAATTTATGCAGTATTAAAGGAAACATATTTTAAGGTAAGGGCAAATTGTCGCATTTGCCTCCACACGTTCCGTATTAACTGCGCAGTTTTGAACTCTGCAGTTAAATTTTCTGTCATCGACAGATATCGCACAGGCCAAGATTTTGACCTGCACAGTTAATATTGCACATTAGTTTGATATCCACACGTTTAGGTTTAGCTGTGCAGTTTTGGCCTGCACAGGTAAAAATGGCAAAACTGAGCGTGTGTAAGATCGGAGTCGAAAAGAAATTTTAGGGACTAAAATGTGCTCAAGATTCTGCCTAATGGAAGATGCAATTTTGTTTTCCAAAGAGATATTTTCACGAACTACCAGATGATAAGGTTAGCTTATTCTAGCACCTAAAACTGGAAAATCTGTTTGACAGACCTCTGTGTTACGTTTACAGAAATATCGTGGAACATTAGTTTGTCGGGGACAGTCAGGTGCAATTGCTACACATTGTACATATACCTGAGCATGGAGGAAAAAGCTTGAGCATAACGTATGATAAGCCCCATTATGTCAAAGTTGCTTCTAACCTACTAAACAGTATTGTGATACATATAAGAATGAGTGCAGGACAAAACTATTCATTTGGGTAAACAGGAGCTTAACAGGGGCTTAACAGTGAAACTTCACTTTCAGCGTGTTGCAGCATTTTTCAAAAGCCTTTAGTCATGTACCGTGATATGAAATACCAATGCGGTAATGGAATCGGTCCGATCCTTTCTTATATACTATGAGCAACTGTCCCCTTACTAAAAAGTGGTGCCAAATATCTCGGTCGGAAGGTTCTACAATCAGGTATCAACACGGTTGAAGATGTGATGGCCGGTGTCAAGCCTAAAGAAGCTTTGAAAAGACAGTTACGTCGCATGAGAAATGAAGTTATTGTTGACACCAAAAAAGTTGTGAAAAAGAGAATGCCTGGTAAAGGGTTTAGAAAACGGAAAGGAAAAACGAAACAGCGCGTGAAGAAGAAACATATGTCACCTCGTGGCATAAAACGAAAAAGAAAATCTTCTAAAAAATCAGAGGGATACTCTAAACCAGGGGTTCCCAAAGTGGTCAATATCGACCCCCTGGGGTCGATGGGACTGTGCGGGGAGTCGATAAAGATCTATGGGTCGATAGGGGGTCGATAAAGTTCTAGGGGTCTAGGCTTAAGTTCTACGCTTAACATCGATGAGCGCGGTGACTTAAAGCTCAAACTCTCAAACCTACAGCCTAATGTTCATGCCCTTGTTAATGCCCATCAGGCCCATCCATCTCATTAGAGAAGATTTAATTGTAAAGGTATTTAGCAGTTATTAATTTTCACTTAATTACTAATAATGGTAATTGTATAACTATAATGATTAATAAATATTGATTATATTTTGATGTTTCTTGACCTCATTTCATTTAAAATTATTTTAAATATTGAGAATTTGGGTTAGGGGTCGATGATAACTTTATAAGCTCACCAAGGGGTCGACAAGCTCAGAAGTTTGGGAACCCCTGCTCTAAACGTATGAAGCCTACGGTTGCCTTCTTTAACTGATATGAACACCAATCTTATACAGTTATCTCTCATATTTATTTGTGGTTCTACGCTGTAAGCAGAGGCGGATTAATACACCTCGGGACCCCGGGGCAATGAATATGGGGCCCTTTTCTATAGCTTTTTATTAACAATACATGTACATGTACAGTACATAGTATATTTACACGAATTATATGTACGGTGCTCAGGCTAATTGAGAAACAAACTTAAAATAACCTTAACACAGTATATTTTGCTATTTGTCAAAACCAAACAGTATCAAACAAACTTTACTTTAGGGCCTATAAAACATAAAATAAAACAGGGAATTTGTCAGTTTGTGTACTCTGTCATATTTAATCAAAGAAGCTTGCGAAATCTCGAATTATATCATCGAAACTCAGTTGATTGGGGGGCCCCTCAAGCATGGGAGCCTGAGGCTTCAGTCTCAATAGCCTCAGTGATAATCCGCCACTGACTGTAAGGTAGGGTCTGCTATTCGCTCCAAGCAATTAAACATGACTCATCTAGTCCACCACACGGCGACGAGTGCTGTAAATCTGAACTCTACCTTTTTAGCATCCCACCTACTCAGACATATATATATATAGAGGATTTGGGTTACGTCACCATTAATCCCCTTAATATAGTTAGATCGTAGACTGCTCCTATAGAATTCGTTATACCCAGCGCAGGCTCATTATTTTACGATCCCAGCAATATATATCTATATACAAAAGTCCCAATAACACACTCTGATGATATAGATTGTAAGGATGATTATCCAATCTATCCTGAAATTAACTTTTTGCATACAATGATCAGTCAATGCAACGTACATTTAAATCAAGTGAATGTCTCTGCAGGTTCCAATTATCGTTATCGTGCATACTTGGAAAATTTTCTAAATTATTCAATAGACACCAAGGGAACCCATTTGCGTGCCTCAGGGTATTATATCTCTGGAGCAGAAAAAGGTGTAAAAGACATTTAAAAAATTTAAGAAAATTTTTTTATTGTTATGCACACTTACACAGTAATTTCTAGTTTCAAGAGAGGTTTTTCTTAAACGGGGTTGAGACCAAAATTAAAGTTATCCGCACGGCCCCGAGATACGTTTAAACTTGGCCGCGGATCTCTAAACGCGTGGTACCCCACATTATTGAGACGTATCTCAGTGGACTGTGTGTAAAATTATCCGCAGTTAAACAAATTGAGAATGAAAGAGTTTTATTGAGATCGACGGCTAAATACCCTATAAAACATACCCACCCGAAAATGTTAAGTGTCACGTCCGGTTTGTCCTCGAAACAGCTTAATAACGTTGTGTTGAAAAATTTACCGCAGAGAATACTTGTAGCAATGGTCAACCATGACACTGTTTCGGGCAAATATAAAAAAGCCTCAATCAAGTTTGAAAATTTTAACTTGAAGAGTATATCACTGATGGTGAATGGCGCCTCTTTCGGTAGAGCCCTAGAAACGGAATACTCTACAAGTGATGAGATTTCATTGTGTTTACGTGCTTTCCACAACTTATTTCGTGGTACAAACGGATGTAACGATGTTGGAACACGGTGATCAGTGGATGACTATATAAACAGAACTAATGTCTACGTTTTCGACATTTCAGCTGATCACTGCTCGGATGCGTACACACATTTAAATCCTAAAAAAAGGGCATTTGGCATTGAAAATGTAGTTTAGCAAGCCCTTATCTAATCCAAGGCGTGATTGAAATTGACCTGTTTAGATCGGTGATAACGGATTTTTACTGGGCGGTTGCGCAAGGAACGTTTTGCACCCATTTTTGTTGGAAAGTTTTACTACGTGGAACACTTTTCGGAATTATGCTACTCAAGTGTTCCAACCGGTAGGCTATAGCGAGGAACTGAATGCGACTGCATTAAGGAAGACGGGATGGTCGGAAGCTTTCTGGACCCCGAGCGAAACCATCGATGACGCAGACGAAGTATGTTCGTATGTTTCGGAAACGCCTTCTTGGGGTCACGAAATGGTACTTTTTGATGAGCTCACAAATTTCCATGAAAACTTCTGTCAACAACCAAGCGGTTTTGGCTCTTGTTGACAACTGCTGTCAGGCGAATTACATTAATAAACAAGACGTATACAAGAAATTACTTAAGACGGTTACGGGAACTTTCGATTTGCGTTCTCGTTTGACCTGCATTGATGATGGTTGGTTAGAATACAGTACCGGAGAAATTATTCTTCCTATTGAGTTTGATTCAGTCCCTTATCTGACCCCATTTGTGGTCATATCTGAAGGAGACTGAGATGGAGGTTTAATCCTGACAAGGTCGCCAGTGTCGACGGATATGATGGCCTCTCCGTTAGACAGCCATCACCGATATGTAGGTAAACTCAGTATGTCGCTTCCTTGCACCGACAATGAAGTTTATACTGCTGACGTCCACGGTTCTTCCTTTCAACTTTACTTTATCTGACTGCGAGTTATGGAAAACACTTTATACCCTTGCTGAATGGCGTCCCCTCCCTCCGTCCGTTGTGGGAGTGGAATGCTTTTCTCGTGGAAGGATATAAATGACGAATTACCTTTTCAGTCTTTATTTAACAAGGATAGATCACTTTTAAAATATTATATTTCTTTTACAATGCACAGTAGTTAGAAAATCAAATCCTTAACACGACACTTGCTTAGAGAGTTCTAAACGAAGGAAAACCCAATTGAGTTGACTGACCACTCAAAGGGTGAGGCACGAATTGCCTCTCTCAAGGTGTTTTCCCTCGAGGAGTTCCCGTGGTGCCACGTTTACAAAAGATTATTAAACTTGCAAAGTCTTACTCTAATAATGATATTAGCAAAAGAATTTATATAATTGTGGTTTTACACTTAACTCTTTTATGTGATTTATATTAGCTGAAAAGAACATTTCGAATTTAGGAATCTCTGTTTAAGATTATAGATGTGGCAACTGTGGAGAACATCGTTAGGCTTATCGAAAAAGGATGCCAAGTAATGTACTGGGCACCGAGGCACTTTATACAATATTAAAAATTTAACGGATTCATACTTTAATTTATACGAACAAAATAATATCTTTTAAGGGATTACTACTTTAATTTATACAAACAGAATAATATTTTTAAATTTGAACAAAAATTTATTTTCCTGTGGAAAACTTTTTCCACGTGTGTATATATATATATATATATATATATATATATATATATATATATGTGTGTGTGTGTGTGTGTGTAAACACAACTTCCTGTCATAAAAAATAGCGCATAATTTCATCACTTCCTCAGATATCTCTCTCCTGAAAACGTGTCAGTTGTTGAAGTTTTATTGCACCTCTGTCTCTACATGCACGTGGACGCAGTCGCGCCAATTAGTAACGGGTACACAGTAGTTCATAGTACGACATCACATTTATATATATATACTGTATTCAGTTTAGGACAGGTTAGGTTAGGAGATAACTATACTCTATACAGTAAACCCTCGTCCAACGCGGGGGTTAGGTTCCTCGAGAACGGCGTGTTAGGTGAATCTGTGTTGGACAAACTGAATATCTTATGGATTAAATGGGGATACGTGAAATAAGAACATAATAAAATCATAAACATAATGATATTTACATATGATAAATAAAAATATATTAAATGAAAATAGCACGTATCTTTTCTTCACTCTTTCGGATGGTGCGTATGGTAGACTCATTCAAGTGATACTCGCGGCTAAGTGATGTTATGCTCATACCACCACGCAACTTATCTAGAATCTTTATTTTTTCGGCTAATGTCATAACCTTACGACTTTTCTTCTCTTCGCTATCATTTGCAGATGCTTTACGTTTTGGTGCCATACTGCTGTCTAAGGGTAACAGCAAAACGGCAAAATACGACAAAAACAATCCAACACAACTTCACTGAACTTAACGCGGTAGCGGGACTGAGACAAAGGGTGATGCGAGGGGTGACGCGAGAGGGGAGATGCGGGAGTGTTGGAGAGTGTAGGAGAAAACACTAGAGCGCGCATTGGCAGCGTACAGTACTACTGTATTAGAGCGTGTTTGGCGGACCGTATATAATCAAATTTTCCGCTTTCGGCAAATAATTGTTCGCATTTATTTTTCCGTGTATAAGCAAATTCGCGCTGGACAAACACGCGTTGGATGAGGGTTTACTGTATTCAAGTGGCACTCCCCCATGGCAATCCCCCTCATCTTCCCGCCCATGGTAGGCGAGTTTGGAAATAAGAAGGAAGAAAACATTTAGCAATTCGCAGGGAAAAATTGCCGAGAATTTTATAGGACAGTCGGGAACTGGAAATACACAAACGAACATCATTCACACACTCGACCTTCCGTCTACTCGAGGAGATCGTCTAATACGAGATCAAGATTGTTTTTTAACGCACTGACGGAAGAGCTGCGAACGACTTCAGGTAGAAGCCTTTTTCAATGATTGACAATCTTGTACATGAAGAAGTTACCGCAATTATTCGTATTGAATCGTTTGGGTTCAAGTTTACACCCGTTATTTCGAGTTGAGTACATGTTTAATATAAAAAGTTTAGAATATTCGACGTTGTCAATCCTAATCAGAAGCTTAAAAACCTGAATGAGTTCGCACCTGAGCCGACGCTTTTCTAAGGAATACAAATTAAGATCAGCGAGCCTACGATCGTATGATTTATAACGAACGGCCCGGATTAGTTTTGTCGCTCTGGCTTGAACATTTTCGAGCCTTTGTAAGTCTTTTTCAAGGATGAGGGCCAGAATTGCACGGCGTACTTAAGGTGGGGGCCTAACCAACGCGTTATAGAGAGGGAGAATAACTTCTTTGCTTCGGTGCGTAAACTGCTTACAATATTCTGTTTAAAAAATTAAAAGACAGGAATGTTCCACCATATCTTTTAAATTTATTGAAATTTTGGTACATACACCAAACTTTTACCGTTAGATGGGGCAATGTATTGTCAGAATGTTTTGGTTTCTCATACGGAGTCAGACAAGGTCTCCTTATTCTCTCCTCTGCTGTTCAATATACGTACTGTATATATTAATGGATTAATTGCTTCTCTAAATGAGACAAGAGTGGGATGCTGTATAAATGACATGAGGATAAATAACTTCGTTTATAGCGATCATACGATGTTAATAAGCCCTTCGGTGAAAGGTTTGAATCGTCTTATAAAAATTTGTGAATCATATTCACAGAACCATGACATTAATTTTAATGTTACTAAAAGTAAGTTTATGCAATTCAATTCCAAAAGCTCAAACCAAACAGCTAATATTATTTTCAAAATAAGAGACGGACCAATAAAGCAGGTGCAAGAATTTAAGTATATGAGTCATACTATCACCAGCTCCTTAAGTAACGACTCAAACATAAGAAAATAATACCGAAGTTACTGTGCTTAAGCAAAAAGGATTATAAGGAACTTCAAATTCTGTACAAGAAAAGCTAAAAACACTCTTTTTCGTACTTTCTGCACTAATATTTATGGGCAGCAACTGGGTTAATTATAAAAAAGGCTCCTGCAGAACTCTCAATTTGCTTTACAACAGTTCCTAAGACTGCTACATAAGTTACCTCCAAGCAGTGCCGGATTTAGGGACAAGCTAAGTAAGCTACAGCTCGGGGCCTCACACAACGAGGGGCCTCTTTGAGTTCGGGTTTTTTTTTATCAAACCTAACTTATACCCGGTGGCCAACTGGCTGGGGCAAACCAGGCGCTTCCTCCAAGATAAATAGTATTTTAAATCTAGTGTATCAAGACACTGGCACCGAATATGGGGGTCTCTTTGGTATGAGTGGTCAGTACAAAAACTGACCCGTTTAAAAGCTTTGCTGAAACTAACTTATATGATCGCGGTACACAAAATAGATCAGTACGCATACCTCTTTGAGTTCGGTTTTTTTTATCAAACCTAACTTATACCCGGTGGCCAACTGGCTGGGGCAAACCAGGCGCTTCCTCCAAGATAAATAGTATTTTAAATCTAGTGTATCAAGACACTGGCACCGAATATGGGGGTCTCTTTGGTATGAGTGGTCAGTACAAAACTGACCCGTTTAAAAGCTTTGCTGAAACTAACTTATATGATCGCGGTACACAAAATAGATCAGTACGCATACCTCGAAACTGCTGAAGTCCTGAGTTATGTGAATTTGCTGAAACTCAGGGCCCTCTCAGGCCCCTCTGACACGTAACCAAATTATGTTGAGACGGAAGTTAGACGAGTAAGAAAAAAATTAACAAAGTCCACCACTGCTTAGGCTCTAGATCATGGGTCGGGGAACTTTTTTGGGTATTACCCACAAATCTATTTGAGTAAAATGAAATTACCCCCAGACTTCAAAGTAAACAAAAACAAGCCAATTGCTCTTAAAATTGTTGCATATGGTGTCTCTCATACCGCAAGCATTACCCCCAAAATGTTTAAATGTATCCCATTTGGGGTAATTTACCCCTGTTCGCCGACCACTGCTCTAGATCTTCTTACGATTTTTTAAAAATGTCTTAGCTCTGGCTTACTAAAATCACTACTTTATTAATTTTTCATCATTGTCGGAAAACATTCCCGAGAGACAACCTCAACATACTTGAGACAACTTCACGTTTAGAAGAGATCCTTTACCTATATATTGGGGGCGTGGCTACTGACACGACACTACTGACACTGTTGTGTTTGAACTTTGATTGCCGGGCAAATCTAGTTGGTCAGTTACATCAGCTCTCTCACCATTTTCATTTGCCTGTTATTCTTTAATTATTTGAGTGTGCCTAAGATTAGCCATATTGCGGTTCAGTACGAAGGCCCTTCGCTTCTGATATTATTAGAGCAACTTGCTTAACTTTATATTGTGTCTATTTACTTTATATTTGTTATTTTATACGTATTTATTTGTTATATCTTATTGTTATATCTTATATTATTGCAAACCCCTATATAGATAGGGGGGCGGGGTAGGATTAATCATATTGCCTTCCTAATTTAATGTCAAGCATATGCTAAATTTGTATCCCTAATACAAATGACGAAGTTACATTGTTTCATGTTCCATTTCTATTCATTATTTTATTTTATATAGGGCCTATTTATACTATATTCCCTATTGCCATTTTTAATTTCAGCTTTTATTAATTTCAAAGAAGTTATTTGTTTCTCTTATTATTTTAGAGAGGTCCGAAAATCCCCTTCTGCCCGCTCTGTGACAACGGCATCTTTATTAATACTTTCAGCTCGGGGTACGTTGCTGTCGATTTTATTGGATTACAGAGCTAGTTCTAGGATTGCCAACCGTCCTTTTTTGTATATTTTTTTGTCCTTGTCCTTTATTGGGTTCGGAAAGGACGCCATTTGTCCTTTTCTGATAACAATCTTGTTCCAAACAACAGTTTTGTAACAAATCTTTTGTTTAAAAGGAAATAATTCTAAAGTCTTAAGTCGAGTAACATTTTATAAGTTCATTTCTTCACTTAAATGTTTGGATGCTACAGAAAATAAAAAGATTATAGAAGACTTCAAAGTATTTTATAATTCTGCATTAACATATTTAGAACAGAGGTTCAATTTTGACAAAAATACGATTTATGGAAAACTATCAAATCTTTGTTTCGTAGACAATTCATGCCCACAGTATCAGCACTTTAGTGAAGTAGTTGAAGGTTTAAAATTAAACGAAAACCTAAATTTAAATATGATCTTTCTGAAGAGCTTTCATTAATTCGAAACAATTTTGAAACGATCTCAAGTTCTAAGCTTTTTATGGATTGTACAAACACAGGCAGCAAATGGCACCTGCTATTGAAACATAGTGATTTCAAATTTGTGAATATTTTCAAAGTAGTATCTTTTGTTTCATCTATTTCTGGAACATCCGCATATTGCGAAAAAAATTTCAGTGTGATGAACGCTAAATGGCGTAATGATAGAAACCGATGTTCGGTTGAACTAATAAAAAGTGAGCTGCTTTTTGTTTATTTCAATTTAAAGGATAATTGTTTGGGTTTTGCGGAAAAAATAAAAAATGATACTCTTTTACTGAAGTCTGCAAAAAATCAAGAAAAGTATAAATTTAAAAATAAATAAATATTAAGTTACCATAAATTTTGTCAATGCATGACTCAATGGGTCAATATCTGTATATCAATAAAAATATTTACTTTAAGAAAATATGCAATAAAAAAGCATGCAGTATAAATTGTAATAAATTATAAATAAAATTTTATTTCTTTCCCTGACCCTGTAGAGTGTAGACAGTACATTGGAATTGTTTTTGTCCTTTTTTCAAACTTTATGGAGTTGGCAACCCTAGCTAGTTCCTACTCTACTTTAACAATCTTGCGGTCTAGGCCGCTGTGAATGTCGATCGCCAAGGTCGCAGTGACTGGATCCCTGGCTGCATAAATTTGTACGTCAGACAATCAAATTTATTTTCCAGGCTATTAACCATATCCCTAAGAAGATTTACTTCCCTGTCCTTGATCTCTTTTACTTTGCAGAACAAAGTGACGCTGCGTAGAAATCGTTCACGGAGTTGACTCCGAAGGAAAAAGCAGTTTCATGCGACACGAGTAACACGTGTGCCTTAATTAAGGCAGGGGAACCATTTTTACCAGCCATATTGAATACTCAGTTTTATTTTAAATTTAATCTCTGAAGTGTAATTAATGTTTCTAATACTGATATAATCACAAACAAGGCACACCAAACACGTGCCAGGCACACGAGCACATTGAAGCTTCAGTATTAATGTGGAAAAAAGAAAAAAAAATGAATGGGTAATACTTATAATGGATTTTGAAACACTTTTGAAACACTCACAGTAACACTTTCATCAGCCGTCTCTAAATAGGTTGTTTAATGCAATTACAAATTACTTAACTTAATTTTACAATAATAAAATAAAAATAATAAAATAAAACGAAATTATAAATATTAAAGCACTAAAGTAGGTTAGAAACGATTAGCCAGCACCACTAGTAAAATGAAATAGTAAAGTAGGCCTATATTTAGATTAAAACTAGTATTAAAATAATTAAATGAAAATTACACTGAAGTAGATTTAAAAGAAAAACAAATGATGAATCAACACCAATAAATAATTGCAGATTGGAAATAATTACGGTCTTAGCTTAGAAACACGTGGAGACGAAATATAATAGGCCTATCCAGCCGATGTATTTAGACTAGAATTATTACCAAAACACGTTACAGTAAATTAAAAATAGTACGAAGGCAGATAATTTTTTTCAATGAACTAATTAAATAGGAAATATTTAGATTTAGTAATTATAAACCCACAGCAGTTGTAAATACAAGAGAGAGAGAGAAAGAGTTACAAGGAGTTACAAGGAAAAGAAGTACCTCAAAAGGCCTTGCGGCCCATACCGAGGAGGTACCAATGGCAACGGGTGCCAGGGAAAATTTTGTGAAGTTTATTTTTCTTTCAACTATCCTAGCAGTAGTAGAAAACTGGATAGAAAAGTAGAAGGCTCTCTCCCCACCCTCCGCTCCCTCCCTGCCAGAGGCAGGTACGGAAAAAGGTTGAAGAAAATACCTTGACCCTGGAAAAGTAGCCAAGGAAATTTTACAGGAAAGTGGAGAATATATAAATAGCTCTATATTTAGCTTGCTCACAGAGACCGAGCAAGCGAACTCCTGCAGAGAGAGAGAGAGAGAGAGAGAGAGAGAGCACTTATATATTATCATACATAGGTGAAACCAAGTTCAAAGTTTTGAATCTTAAACTCTGGTAAAAAAAATATTGAAAAAGGAGAAGATCAATATCTTCCACTTAAAAAGGTGAACTGAAGGTCCTCGCATATTAAATTTAGTTATGTGATATGGCGTTAATGGGACACAAAATACGACGGATGTCCCTCAGAGAGTCTAAGTATAGATGTAAAAAGGCATCATGCAATTTTGAGCAGGGTTCATTTTACAATTTCTGTTGCAGAACCTCACACAGACGAAAGATGCAACATCACCATGAAAATACTGTCCAAACTGTGGGAACTCTCTCTCTCTCTCTCTCTCTCTCTCTCTCTCTCTCTCTCTCGACTCCGTAGAGATAGATAGATAGATAGACAGATAGAGTGAGAGAGAGAGAGAGAGAGGAGATTATTACGTGTGATTATCCTTCAGAGCTTTTAGAAAAATTATTCACTGATTGTTTATCACTAATTTAGAAATCTACAACAGTGTTAATTTCTTTGTTAAAACTGAGTTACTTTTATTAATAATTAATTAAAACTAGAAAGGCCTACTGAATTTCATGTCTGACCACATGCTTTTTGTCTGAAGTCTCTCTCTCTCTCTCTCTCTCTCTCTCTCTCTCTCTATATATATATATATATATATATATATATATGTGTGTGTGTGTGTGTGTGTGTGTGATGAATTTTACACTTAAACACGTGAAATGAATAAATGATGCAAACCCACAAGTAAAAAGAAAAAAATTATTCCAAGGCCTTTCGTGTATTCAGCAATACAGTATACCTCGTCATTCCCTGACGAGGTGTATTGCTGAATATACGAAAGGCCTTGGAATCATTTTTTCTTTTTCCTTGTGATTTGACATTTTATATTATATATATATATGCTGCAAACTCACAAGGAAAAAGAAAAACGATTCCAAGGCCTTTCGTGTATTCAGAGCTACAGAGCTACACCTCGTCAGGGAATCAATCCCTGACGAGGTGTAGCTCTGAATACACGAAAGGCCTTGGAATCGTTTTTCTTTTTCCTTGTGGGTTTGCAGCATTCATTCATTTCACGTGTTTTATTGTGAAATTCATCCCATATATATATATTATATATATATTATGCAGGAAGGAGGGGCTAAGGGCGAATGTCAGCAAAAGCACCACCCCCATAGAAGAAGAAAGCCAAAATCAAGGTCTAGTCTAGTGTTTTCGAGATGCCTGGACACTCTGCGTTTGAAAGAGTGGAGGTCATAGACAGGGAGAAAGATGGATTGAGGAAGACTGTTCCAGAGTTGACCGGTTGAGTATATGAAAGGTTGAAAATACCGATTAAACCTCGCGTTAGAGAGTTGGACAGAAAAGGAATAAGAATGTGTCGAAAGCCTTGTGCTGCGTGCTCTTCTTAAAGGAGGAGACATGCAGTTAGACAGTTCAGAAGAGCAGTGTCCGTTATAATAGCGACAGTAAAGTGAGAGTGAGGCGAAGAGAGAAGGGTTGAACATATATATATATTCAATGCCTCTCTCTTCGCCTCACTCTCACTTTACTGTCGCTATTATAACGGACACTGCTCTCCTGAACTGTCTAACTGCATGTCTCCTCCTTTAAGAAGAGCACGCAGCACAAGGCTTTCGACACATTCCTTTTCTGTCCATATATATATATATATATATATATATATATATATATACTAGCAGAAATACCCGGCGTTGCACGGGATGTAAGGGTGTGTCAAAATAAGGTAAAAAGATGACCAAAACTAAATGAACACATAAACACAAAGTTTTGGTAATTGTTTTTATTCCTTGAAAACATCAGACATTTTGTAGCACTTCAGTGTAAACAATGTTACGTGTTTTTCCATTGGGTGTCAAAACATAAAGATTGCGAGGTGTTCCAACTTTTTTGGGCTATTGTCACCCATAGCAAAAGTCACACTCAAATGTCAAAATGCAAAAACTTATTCCTTAACCTTATATTTTAAAAAGTTTTCGAAAATAATGATTTTAAGCTTTTTTGTGTTAAAATGAAAAAACTTATTCCTTAACCTTATATTTTAAAAAGTTTTCGAAAATAATGATTTTAAGCTTTTTTGTGTTAAAATGAAAAAACTTATTCCTTAACCTTATATTTTAAAAAGTTTTCGAAAATAATGATTTTAAGCTTTTTTGTGTTAAAATGAAAAAACTTATTCCTTAACCTTATATTTTAAAAAGTTTTCGAAAATAATGATTTTAAGCTTTTTTGTGTTAAAATGAAAAAACTTATTCCTTAACCTTATATTTTAAAAAGTTCTCGAAAATTTTGAAACTTTTATGCACACCATTAGATTCCACTTAAATCCCGTGACTTTATGCCGTCATTCAAAACTAAACAAGATTTTAATGTATCATTTACTAAATAAAACTGTCTAGTCTACCTACCTACCTACTGTACCTACCTACTGTACCTACCTACCTACCTACCTACTGTCTAGTCTACCTACCTACCTACCTACCTACTGTCGTCTACCTACCTACTGTACCTACCTACCTACCTACTGTACCTACCTACTGTACCTACCTACCTACCTACCTACTGTACCTACCTACCTACTGTACCTACCTACTGTACCTACCTACCTACCTACCTACCTACTGTACCTACTGTACCTACCTACCTACCTACCTACCTACTGTACCTACCTACCTACTGTACCTACCTACTGTACCTACCTACCTACCTACTGTACCTACCTACCTACCTACCTACCTACTGTACCTACCTACTGTGCACACCATTAGATTCCCTTTGAAAAGTTATATCTGATTCACTACCTTAAACACTATTTGGTGCAGCCATATTCATTTCAATAGAGAACAAACAGACAAACAGACAAACTTCCTCTTTTATATATAGATATAGATATATATAATGTTCGAATGTTTGTAAAAGGCGAAGTTGTGGAGTTGCGGATTTGCGGGAGAGGTTCAAGGGTTGCGGGAGCAAGGAGGATTCCGAGGTGGATGAAGCTGTGTAGATCAAGTGTTTGCGGTGAGACAAGTAATTGAGAAAGCATGTGAAAGGGACTGCGTGGTATACGTGGCTTTTACGATCTTGAGAAAGCGTATGATAGTATGAATAGAGAAGCACTGTAGCAGGTTTTGGGTATACTGTATATGGGGACGTTGAAGGTAGACTCATGATTCATGAATGCAGTGAAGAATTTCTATGATGAAAGTAGTACATGTGGTGAAAGTAAATAAAGAATTGAGTGATTGGTTTGATATAAGTGGTGGTGTACGCCAAGGATGTGTGATGTATGTCTCCGTGGCTGTTCAATCTGTATATGGATGGAGTGATGAGAGAAGTGAAAGTACGACTGCTAGAAAGAGGAATAAATATACTGTAACGTGCGATGTGAATAGGTGGGACCTGTCGAATCTGTTGTATGCGGGTGATGCTGTGGTATTTGCTCAGAACGAGTGATATACAAGAGATTAACAGTTTCACGGCGGTGTGCGAGATAAGATTGTTGGAAGTGAATATAAGAGCAAATTATTGATTGTGGAGAGAGAAGGAAATTCGGACTGCATGTGATGGTGAATGATGAAACAGTAGAGGAGGTAGTAGAGTCCTTTAAGTATCTGTAATGTGTACTGAACAAAAGAGGTACGAATGCGGATGAAGTTAATAATAGAGTGAATCAAAGAAGAACGGTGGCGGTTGCGCTGAAAACGGTTATGAGAGAGCGAAGACTGAATCGAGACGCTGTGAGATGTTTACATGAAGGTGTGTTAGTACCAAAACTTCTCTATAAGTGTGAAACATTGACATAGCATGAAAGGGAGAAGTCAGAGTAAGAGTGTAAAGTGTGTATATATATATATATATATATATCGTCTGCCAAAAAAAGGGTTCACTCTAAAAACATCCATGGAATCAACATTTTTCAAACGATCAGTATGAAACTTATACACGTAAAAGATACATAAAACATCTACCTGTAAACCAAATTTCAGTTCAAAACTATCAAAAAAACGATCTATTAAATATTTCTCTAATAATACTACAACTGATGCTCGACAAACTAATCAAGAATCCTTTATTTCCATTTTCACTTTTGTAAATTCTAATGTACGATTTTTTGTTTGCAGGGTTATAAAATATAGTGAATATGCCATTTTCAGAGGAAGATAAGATTATAATTAAGCATTATAGACTAGAAAAGGGATATGGACGAACGAAATTACTCTCCGAATTCCGCAACAAAGGCTGGACTCTTGGTGGTTTGAGAAAGCTTCTAAAGAAAATTGACGCGATTGGGAATATCAAAAGAAGAGAGGGAAGTGGGTGACCGAAAACTGTTCGCATACAAGACAATATTGACGACGTCGAAGAACGTATATTAAGTCAGGAAAACCAGCCAGGAACCCATATGACACCAGCTCGCGTATCAAAAGAGTTACAGTTATCAGAAACTAGTGTGAGACGCATAATTAAACAAGATCTTCGACTAAAACGTTTCAAAAGAGCGCACGGGCAAAAGATTACTCAAACTGATGAACAGAAACGAGTTCAAAGAGCAAAACAAATCTTACGGCGAATAACATGTGATAAACTTTCAAAGACTTTTTTCACTGATTGAAAGAGATTCACTGTGGAGCCACCTCGGAACAGTCAAAATGACAGAGTTTACTCGCACGTCCAATGTAAGAATGAAATACCTGATAGCAGACTTTTTGCAACCAGAAGTAATTTCTCGAGCAGTATTCCAATTTGGGTATGATCAGGGTTTTCAGTAGAGGTATCAATATCTGTCCCGTTATTCTCTTTGCTCTGTTTACTGCTATCTTATTTTGTGTTTCAATTTCGCATCATCTGTCATTACAACTCCTAAATCTTTTGCTCTGGAATTTCTCTGAATTTCCTGTCCATTTGGGGTATAATATTCCATGGATTTTAGGTCTTCTCTTTTTCCGTACTGTAACAGCTGAAATTTCTCGGTGTTAAACTTCATATTGTTGTCTTCCGTCCACTTGTAGATTCTGTTTATGTCGGTTTGTAGAGATCCTATATCTTCTGGGTTTCTTATTTTTCTACTGATCTTTGTGTCATCCGGAAAAGATGTTACTGTGCTGTCTCTGGTAACGTTCTCATCTATGTCAGTTAGCATGATTATGAAGAGTAGTGGAGCTAATACTGTTCCTTGTGGTACTAAGCTGAGGACCTCTGATTCTGATGAAGGTACTCCTTGTACTGTAACGACTTGCCGCCGCTCACTAAGGAAATTATATATCCATTTCCCTACTTTTCCTGTTATTCCCATATACAGTATTTCAGTTTATGTATTATGATTCCATGGTCACAGACATATATATATATATATATATATATATAATATATTACACACGTGTGTGTGTGTGTGTGTGTGTTTGTAAAAGGGTTCACAGGGTTATCGAAGCGTACCTGGTGTGCGCTTCCTTTAATCTCGGTAATCTTATCTTTGGTCGATTAAAGGCGCTTCGGGTCATTGACAGGAGCGTAAGTCATAATTTGGTTTCTCTTTTTTAATTTAGACACACGTGAAGAGTAGAAACAAAAAGGCAATAGCTTCTAATGTCTCTTTTTACATATTATTATTATTACTGGTAGTAGCAGAAGTAGTTTATATATATTATATATATATATATAATATATTATATATATATATATATATATTCCTTGTTCCATGCACTACTGGCTGATTTAAATTTCCTACTTTGTCTGGCAGTGTATATATATATATACACAGTAGACTCTTCATAATCACAGTAATATATTATTTCTCTCTGATTTTAGGAATTAAAACTGGAAAATCTTAATTGAAGTTAATCCTGCGATTAGCATTAATTATTCTTGACACACAAAGTCATAACAGTTTAGTAATTAGGGACTGGGATTTTTTTTTTCACTTTGAGAATCATCCTTCAGTGAATTATGAAGAATTTGGGAATTAGCGAAGCCTGAATTTGAGTCCTTATTAACGGCACGCGAGCCTTTAATAAATTCTTTCGGACCAATAGTTTCTGTTAGAATATATTTCAATTCGTGAATCCATGATGACTAACACCTTAAAACACCGTTATTCAGACGCGAAGGAAAGAACCATCTTCGTAGCGAGTAAAATTGGTGAAGATGCTGTTACTGTAAACGCGTTTTACATTATAACAAGTTCCTGACGTGTTTTTTACGTATTTCATTCAATAATTAACATCGTTTTTACCATTATATGAACGTATCTCTTATATAGCGAGGTTAAATGTATCTCCATTATGTCATGAACCTATCTCATACGTATCTTTTACATAGTGAGAATAAACAATTTCAAATGTGTCATGCACGGTGCAAAGATCTCGACATGACGAAGACAAAACAGATGATGAAGATGACAGTGTGTGTGTGTGTGTGTGTGTATCACGAGTCCATGACGACCATTAAAAAAGTAATTAAAACAGTGTATGTACCATGCAAACATACAATATATATATATATATATATATATATATATATGATTAGCCCGTATAATATATACACACGTCATACATTAATTTATTAGGTCACAAATGGCAGAAGCAACTTCCAGAGACGAACATAAAATACTCGCGTCACTAAATATCACAAACGCATACACTCAAATATGATGTACGTAACAATAAGAAATTTGTGTACACTTAAAAAGAATATATATATATATATATATATATATATATATATATATATATATATATAACTGCAATAACCACGCAGTATATTAATGTATAGAAACGACGTAAGTATAGAGGAGTGTTCTGCACACGAGGAAGAGAAATAACGAACAATGAAAAATGAGGCATCCGCACGGGAATCGAACCCAGGATCTTCCAATGCACGTCTGACCGGCAATTGGAAGATCCTGGGTTCGATTCCCGGGCGGGTGCCTCATTTTTCATTTGTTCGTTATTTCTCTTCCTCGTGTGCAGAACACTCCTCTATACTTACGTCGTTTCTATACACATATATATATATATATATTTTAGTGGTGGACCGAATATCCGCATCATTTTTAACATCCGCATCCGCACTTCTGACTGCGGATGTTATGCGGACTTACCTCTAATAAATTATGCAATTTACAATTAAATTAGCTTATAAAGTAGCTTATAAGGCCCAGGCATGCACATTTCATGTAAAGTATTAATTATTAATGAACAAACAAATATATAAACCTCAAAATATAAATACGTGGTAACACAGAAAATTGAATGAAACTTGTTTCATTGAATTTTCTGTGGCTGAAACTCCTGAGAAAGTTATTATTTTTATCATAATGAAAACATTAATATTAATTTTAATTCTTATGCATTGCCTGCCATAATAGTAATATCACGAAATTTGAAAAATTATGTCATATATTCATAATTCTATATTATATTGATAGATTAACTAAATATCCGCATCCGCATCCGCGGATATTGAAATTAAAAATCCGCATCCGCAGATGTTGAGAAACTGACATCCGGTCCACCACTAATATATATATATATATATATATATATATATATATATATATATATATATATATATGTGGGAATTAACTCAGAATGGTTCCCTGAGGTTTTTTATGATACACACAGACCGTGCATGGAACAAGGAACTCTTCTAGGAAAATTAAATCCACTATAGTCCGAATAAGTAATGGTAAATGACAAATACTATAGTTTTTTCTTTTTCATGATGCTCGCCCGACGTGGGCAACGGGTCACTCGCAAAGAGGTCCCAAAAATATAGCTTCCCTCACCAGCTATCTGCAAAGCAGATAGAATCCAGCTTTGGGACAGGATCTAGGGTTTAAAGTAGCCTAACCCAGCTACATTTAGAACCTCAATATAAGCAAAAGACTCGCTGCCTTTACGTCAGATTGAATACATCAAAGAAAAAGGGGTAACTATTATATTTTTAGCCAAAAACCAAAACTTGAACCTCAACTGGCAGAATTCAGCGTCCACTTTTCAGGGCACATAACATGTCCGTTTCATGATGGGAATGAACTCAGAATGTTTCCCTGAGGTTTTTTATGATACACACAGACCGTGCATGTATTCAATCTGACGTGAAGGCAGCGAGTCTTTTGCTTATATTGAGGTTCTAAATGTAGCTGGGCTAGGCTGTTTTAAACCCTAGATCCTGTCCCAAAGCTGGATCCTATCTGCTTTGCAGATAGCTGGTGAGGGAAGCTATATTTTTGGGACCTCTTTGCGAGTGACCCGTTGCCCACGTCGGGCTAGCATCATGAAAAAGAAAAAACTATAGTATTTGTCATACACACACACACACACACACGTGAGAATTCGAGAGAGGTTGAAAGAAAATATAGGATTAAAAATTTCTATTTAAAAATAATTCGAAGCAATGTGACACGAAAGTAATTTTATTCTTTGTGCTCTCTCTCTCTCTCTCTCTCTCTCTCTCTCTCTCTCTCTTCAACCTCTTCTTTCCCCTTTTTTCAGTGACTGTATTTCTACTTTATTAAAACTCACTACAAAAATGAGAGAGAGAGAGAGAGAGAGAGATTCTCTTCCAAAATCCCTGCAGGCAACGTGATATGCAAATATGTTTATGACTTTTATAAGATTCTTTCTTCCACTAATGAAGTTTTATCCCATACGATTATTATACTCCATTGGACATGATCACACAAACACACACACAAAAAAAAACATATATATATATATATATATATGGGATGAATTTCACGATTAAACACGTGAAATGAATGAATGCTACAAGTCCACAAGGAAAAAGAAAAACGATTCCAAAGCCTTTCGTGTATTCAGACTACACCTATTCCCTGACGAGGTGTAGCTCTGAATACACGAAAGGCTTTGGAATCGTTTTTCTATTTCCTTGTGAGTTTGCATCATATATATATATATATATATATATATATGAAAATGATTGTTCCTGAGGATGTCATTAGACGAAAGCGCTTGAGCACCACTTTGTGTTTCTTTTCCCTTCGTGGTTTTATTCATTATATATATATATATATATATATATATATATATATATACACACACACACAATGATATTTTCCTGCACACAATGTCGTAATTTTAAACTAAAATGTGTATTTAATTGCTGGATGATATCCTTATCCTATTTTAAATACTTAAACTGACATTGCGAAAGTCTATATTGTTTAATTCTTGACACAGATTATGCGCGTAGCTCTGCGTGTGTGACTAATGAGAATTAGCAGTTTAGATAATAATAAGTTTATTTCAATGTTGATTATTACCAATTGAAAAAAAAAAAAATTAGCAACAGTCGACCCCTGAAAACGATTCAACATAAAATTTCTGTAAAGTAACATTCTGTCGATAATAATTTTCGTATTAATGTAAATTTTCCTATTTAGTAATTGGTACCCTTATATTACAATGCTTAATATAACGCAAGAACATTGCAAAACGCTCCAATACATATTCATGTGAATGTATGTTTAGAGAGACCCGTTATCTGGGAGGCTTTTCCTGGGGATAAGCAGCCTCACCCGGTTAAGAAACCCCGATATAGCGACCTCAGTTCAATCCACTTATAAAAGAAGTTTCAGAAAGTACGGTATTATGATAAGTGCGGTAAAAATAATTAAAATATTTATTCCCGCAGTATTACCTGTACGGAAAGCAATCAAATACCAGGTACTTTAAATAGTATGCGACTACAAATCATATCTGAACTTTCAGTTGTAAGCCAGTCGCTACTATCATACTATGATAGAGGAAATTACTCAACCGTTGGACATGGCCTAGTAGGGAGTAAGCCAAGACCCCGATATTGTAACTCTAACGGTACAGGACGCAGAACCGCTACACGGAATTCTTACCAATGAGGAGTGGTGGGGTGGGGGATCAAGATCCGTACGTGGCGTTAATGATACAGGTGAATTCGTTGTAAGAGCCCTCTTTACATAGATAATGGAGATGTATCAAATAAAAAATACTTATTTCTTTATAGAATAAAATATTTTGCCTCGTTTCTTCAGTAATAATAATAATAATATTAAATATTTCTTAAGATATTTTTTTCTTGCGTAGGAAGTAATTTAGTTGTAAGAAATAAGTATAAATGTACAGTTAATAATATTGCGTGTATAAATAGATAAGATAGATACGGTACTGTACAGATACAGGCATAAAGTTAGATAAATGGAAGCAAATGACGAAACAGAGTTCATTGCTTTTTGTTTTCTCCAACGATCATTTTCAAAACAAATGAATCGCGAAGGTAGTTATCATAAGTCCGTCTATCAATAGGTCACACATTCAGGGTTCGGACACAGCCTCTACGACTGCAAATAACGGGATAAATTCTTGTAAGTATTAATAAAAAAGCAAAAAGTACAATACTCGAATATATATATATATATATTATATATATATATATATATATATATAAACACAAAGGCTGAATTCTCCCCATCCCATCCCTAAGTTCTAAGTAAACATTTCAGTATATCTTTTGGTCCTTTTACTTACATACACAAATCATCTAATTACTTCAAGAAACGTAAATGAATTCTTAAATGTAAAAACCAAACATCAGCATCAGAGAAACAGTTATAACACGCAAATGACATACGCCCAGCTTGGAGACATGTTCGAACTTAATATGTACACACGTCTCCTCACTCGCAGTGCGTTCGAAGCAAAAGAAAACGTTACTTCTAATATATATATATATATATTATATATATATATATAATCTGAATGAACGACTTGACCTACTGATATAATTAGGGCTGTGCGTTGATATGAAGCCAAAATATTGTTTCTTCGTGTAATGCAAGCAACTCATTCGAAGGTTTGGTAATAGGCTCTACATTCCATACACTATCCTCCTATATATGTATAGCATCATACGAAAAATAAGTTCTTGATGCAAATAGGATTACGATGGAGTAGTTTGAGAACTAGATTTTTTTGCGTATGTAGACAATCGTGTCTCGTGTCAGATGTTTAATCCAATATTTGCGTTCACTGCAAATAACCACTTCAAGAGGTGGTTATTTCAAATTAATGCAAGTGATATGTTAAGAAATAGGTTATCTCCTTACTGTTTTGAAATGTTGAATATATATATATATATATATTCATCTCCAGTGATGTTTTAAACATCTGGTACTTTAAAAAGTTTGTATTTTTTTAATGAACTCAAATGAAAGCATGAAATTTTTACTGCACCTTCCCTACACATGGAGAATTAGCCCCTTAGCGCTAAACACGCTATATGTGATAACAGTCCTCTGAGCTGACGATATTTTTCACAGTCCTGTCCAATAGATTTCTTGTGGTTTCAAATAAAAGAATATGATGACCACCAACATCACCAGATCTAAACTCCTGTGACTTTTATCAGTGGTCTTATTTGAAAGATAGAATGTTTAAACACAATTCACACACACACAACAGAAAAATTGAAAGCATGAACTGAAGAAGAAATTTCTCAGATTTCAACAGATACCCTGTCCATAGTATTACAAAATTTTGTTGTTCTTGGGCAAAGTTAATGAGCTGACAGAACATAACATAACGCATGTTTGCACTACGAAACTAATTTTCCATATGTAGAGAAGATACAGTAAAAATGTAATACTTTCACTTCGGTTAATAAAAATAGTACAAACCTTTTAAAGTGTCAGATGTTTAAAAAATTTCACCATATATATATATATATAGATGTGTGTGTGTGTGTGTGTGTGTGTGTGTGTGTGTGTGTGTGTGTTTAGGTAATCACTGCGTAAAATTCTGCAATCGATAAATGAACTTAAATTGAAATTGAAAAGTTAAAAATAAACATTTTGTTTCAAATATGAACTTCTATTTTAAGTATAAAAAAATTTCAACAGTAAATTGTGAACAGGCGGCGGTGTTGTCACTGCCAGTGTCTGTTCTTTTCTGTTTTAAAGTCTGTTAGAAGAAAAATAAGTTCATCAAAGTCTCAAGTTTACATTTTTAGTTCCTTGTACATTCCTTTTACATTAATTTTTCAACAGTCATTTAAGTTACACACACACACACACACACACACACACACACACACACACACACACATATATATATATATATATATATATATATATATATATATATATTATATATATATATATACACACACACACACTGCCGCTCAAAAGTTTGAAAGCGCCTGTAGGTTTCTCGTTCATGTTTCACACTTGATGATAAGGCGTCATATCCTGTATGAAATCGATCTATGTTTCACTGTTATACAGTATGTACAACACTTAATATTTTAATATGCTCACGTTGATTTGACAGATTTGTGCTCTTTTTTTCAGAGTAAATATTAAAATGGCTTTAAAATGGATATGATTGTAGAGGGGGGGGGTCCGTTTGGATGGTGCCTCAGTGACCAAAGTCCCCGAGATTGTCCATGTTTCAAGAGGACGGCAACGAAAAACGGTACAGGTACAGTAAGCATAATAGTGAACGTAAAGCAACACTGACAGAACGAATTGTAAATCTTGAACGGGAGACAAGTGGATCAAAATCTGTCCGAAGCCAAATTAACAGTCGCCTGTAACGACGATCATACACTGTCGCGATCAAAATAACTTCAAGAGAACTGAACAAATAAAATTTGGTGCGGCAGACTTTCGTTCACATTTCGCAATTCATTAAAATGCTGTTTTAGCTTCAATGTTACTTATCGCTCAATATCTTGCTTATTTGATACAGTTTAGTCCTCGCTATTGACTTTCATGATGCCTACATACCCTTGAACATGGGTTTGAAACACGGACAATCTCGGCGACTGAGACACCAGCCAAAATGGAGCCCCCTACTATTGTGCCCATTTTAAGTTCATTTAAATATCTTCTAAGGGCAATTTCCATATTTATTCTAAAAATTAAAAGCACAAATCAACTCAACATATTAAAATATTAAGTGTTCTACATATAATATGGATCCATAGATTGATTTCATAGAGTATATGACGCCTTATCGTGAAGTATAAAGCAAGAACGAGAAATTTACAGGCTTTTTCCAAATTTTTGGACGGTAATATGTGTATGTGTGTTCTTATATACAATATATATATATATATATGTGTGTGTGTGTGTGTGTGTGTGTGTGTGTGTGTGTGTGTGTGTGTGTTTATTATTAATAATATTTGAGGTCGTTTACTCTCTTTCTTAATGGCATAGGTTATGTAACGGAAAGGACCTACAGCTTTATGTGGAATCTGAACCTAGTGCACTGTCACCCTACTGATCAGACCGGACGTTGCTTAACCTTGCTGATCTAACGAGAAGTGGTGCTGCGACGTGACCACGACGTAGCCCGTGTATTTATTAGCGCAACTCGTTAAGCATACCATATAACTTTCCTCTCTCTAACCTTATTATCGTGAAATTTTCCATAAAGAAAATTCCAACCATGTGTGTACAGGGTGTTCGGGCTTAAATGGCAATAAAATAAAACATTATAAATGTATTTTATTACCATTTAAGACCGGACACCCTGTATAACTCGCTGCTGAAACCTCATAATAATGCGCTGTACTATTTCCAATTTTCTACAAAACAGAATAACATGGTAAGCGGGTAATTTCCACTGTGAAGCGTTATATGAATCGTAAGTCAAAGAAGGAGTGCCAAATGGTATTTAGTAAGCAATCTGGAACCATGAAAATGACAAATAATATTTCATCTTGCATTTTATGAAGAAATCCAACTGAAGAAACGGGCAATGTTGTTGATCAGCTTGTACATGGGTGTATACAAGCTATTGCGCAAGATGGTCTGATAGAATTCTCTGAACATTTGCAAAGCCCAACCGCCACAAATCATTATAGAAAGACTTTTGGAGGAAACTGGTGTGTTTATTAGTGGTATTAGAAAGCAACACTAAATTTAGTTCTACATGTATCCCATGTGAGTACAGCCTATGAATTGTAACACCTATGTAGATTCACGAGAAAGGGTGTGTTGTTGCGAATGGTTTCAAACATTTATTTATTACTTATTATGAACAAAAGAGAACCCACATGCTATCCATGCATGTTAACACTGATTAACGATAAGAAAACTGGATTATCGGATTAATTTTCTTCGAAGGAAACGTTAACGCAGATCGCTACAGTGCCATATTTGATGAATTTATGAATCAAATTTGGTGACACTAAATTTACGCAGGTTGCTTTCAAAAAAGATGATACAAGATGCCATGCATCACAGCGGAGCATGAGTCGTATACAATCTTTTTTCGGTGACTGAATTCGATAAACACAAAACCAAATTGACGAGTTGAGAGATTTTTTGCTCATTCAGCCGGGTATCGTTGGTGAGACCCTTCTCTTCAAAAAATGACTCTATATGAGACATTTTGAAGAATGATGGGGAGTCATAAGTTACTTTTTACGCGTTATTAAATATCTTA
>JAJOZX010008757.1:95000-105000 GCA_023014485.1 Bathynomus jamesi
TATATATATATATATATATATAATGCTGGTGCGATAACGTATATAGGTAATTATGGTGCGGGTTCCCCTTTGGCGCCCAGGCTCCTTGAACCCTGGGTGTCGTCGCCGGTGTATCGACGACTAGTTCTCGCAGAACCTGGACGAAGCCTCCGCTATGGTTGCGCGACGCCCGAGGCTTCATTCGAGCTTCCCGCATCGTTCGAGTAACGGCTCACCCTCCTTCACCCAGATTCACTCGACCTTGAACAAATGGCCGAGTTAGAGGGTCTTCGTCGAGAGTCGAAGGATATGAAGGGGCGGCCGTGGAACGAGAAAGGAAACCGAGCTACAAATAAGGCGTTACATTTATAAAGTATACAATGTAGCTACACACAAAAAAAATAATATTTAATAGGTTAAATTAAGTAACCACTCACTTTAAATGTTCTCTACTTTTAAATGTTATACTTAAGTTATTATTTAATATATATATATATATATATATATATATATATATATATATATATATATATATATGGGAATGAACTCAGAATGGTTCCCTGAGGTTTTTTATGATACACACAGACCGTGCATGGAACACACTTGTTCCAGGCACGGTCTGTGTGTATCATATATATATATATATTATATATATATATATATATATATATATATGCAAACCCACAAGGGAAAAAAAGAAAAATTATTTAATTTTTCTTTCATTTAATTTTTCTTTTTCCTTGTGGTTTGCATCATTTATTCATTTCACGTGTTTAATTGTGAAATTCATATATATATATATATATATATATCTCGTGTGTGCGTGTGTGTGTGTATAAAATATTAATTAAATAATAACTGAGGCAATGAGCCAAAAGTAAACCCCCTACTTTTATTGAGCGGTTGGTTACTTTACTCATTCTTTGCTTTTCAATTCTATAAATACTTTTTGCCGCTAATTTCGCAGTATTGGCCCCTTCTTCCGAGAAAAGCAGTCGAGTTTTTTGACCGGAAATAGCTTCCATACCTTTCGAACATCATGCAACTTTCTGAATTTTTTGCTTATCGGTCCAAAGAGATTTTCTCTTTTGTTATCGTGCCTCGCTTTCCAAGCACGCATTTCCTTCAACCTTCCTTTCATCGGGTATTTTGCATGGGGTATTGGGGCACGCATCTTAATTTCATTTTAAAAGTTAACCGTTCTTCGTTCGAAAATGGCTTAGGATCAGTAAAAGACTGAACGCTCATTCAATATTTCGTAATATTTACGGTGAAGGATGACATTACGTGTATTTACTGCATACGTGGATACAAATTATTGCTGTAGTATTTACAGTAAAGGATAACATTACGTGTATTTACTGCATACGTGGATACAAATTATTGCTGTAGTATTTACAGTAAAGGATAACATTACGTGTATTTATTGTATTATTAAATTATTGCTGTAGTATGCCTCAAAATAGAATTCAATTTTAAAATATTTTATAACATGTAAGACAATATATATATATATATATATATATAATATATATATATATATATATATATATATATATATATATATAAAAATTTTCCAGAAATGTTGGGAAGATTCCTGAGGTCGTCAACCTTTGAGAGAAATTGCATCATAGCGGACGGAGTGTTAAACATTTCCCTGAATTTGGATTTTAGTCATAACTTAAAAATTTAATAAAGCTAAGACAAAAAAAATAAAATTAAAAAAAAAATATATAACTTATACTTGCCCTTAATAAAGTATATTATATACAGTATATATATATATACTGTATATAATATACTTTATACATATAAATACAACAATCTCCTTGACACATGTTTTGGGTATACACTCTTTAAAGTCAAATCCTGTGATTAGGAAGCATTATTAGTAGACGTAAATGTCCATTATTGCAAGATTGAAAGCAATGAAAAAGAAATAAATGGTTTCTAATTTGTGGTTGCAATCGAAGGAGAGAACCTCGTCATGTCGTCCTGAAGACGGACTTTTGAATAATTTTCTCTCTCTCTCTCTCTCTCTCCAAATTGCTTTTGCCACGTACCATAATTTATTACCGTCTTAAAATATATGGGAAACCTCATTTTTGCTTTTGTGTGTGTGTGTGTGTGTGTGTGTGTGTGTGTGTGTATGTCCCTAAAATGGAATGTAGTTCTTGATTCGTTTGCGGTTTAATCGAAATCGATCTTGAACCCTATATATATATATATATATATATATATATATATTATATATATATATATATACACCCTTTGTAAGTTTGCATAAAGGTTTGCATTCCGTACATGCAATATTTATTCTCTAGAATTATTTAAGTACATTATTTTTAGGCTATATATATATATATATATATATATATATATATATATATACAGGGTGTTCCAAAGTCATCACCCCATTTGTTTTGCTTATAACTTTTGAACCAATAAACAACAAATACTGTAGAAAGTGGAAATATTTTATTTTATTTAGAATTATGTTAGAATTATGTTGTGATGTGTAGTGTTCCATCTTCAAATTATTGGGGTTGATCTTCTACAATCTGGAAAAAAAATTAAAAAAACAATAATTAAATTAAGGTTACAGCTACTTCAGATGGGGTGATGACTTCTGGAACACCCTGTGTGTGTGTGTGTGTGTGTGTGTGTGTGTGTGTGTACACACACACACACACAGGGTGTTCAAAAAGAAACGCTACCATTGGAGAAAGCATATATCACTGTAACCTGACCTTTTTCTTTTCCATTTTAAGTTGCGTTTCTTTTTGAACACCCTGTGTATATACATGTGTATATACATACCCTGTGTATATATATACAGTAGACGCCGGATTTAGTGTCCCCGGATATCGTGTCTCGCCGCTTATAGTGTCTCAAAACTAGGAAACAGTTACTTTTACATGGTAATTGCTATGGATAGAGTGTCTCTGACTACGCTTATAGTGTCTATTTTCAGCTAGTATAGTCTACTTGGCAGCTCTAATTTACACTTGTATTTGTGATGCTGTGCTGTTTACAGGCTTACTAGATGGCCATGGAAGGAAAATGTTTTGTTTTAATGTAAAATGAACATAGTTTTGATGTTTCAGTTGAATTGTAAAAACAATTTTAATGAGAAATTGCATAATAAAGGTGTTTATGTTGTAAATATATTGATATACAGTACATATTCACTATTTTTAACCTTGCAACCCTCGAGAGACCAAACTATGGATATAGTGTCTCATTGGATATAGTGTCCTTTTGTCTTGGCACCGAGTGGGACACTATAAACGGCGTCTACTATATATATATATATATATATATATGGAATATCATGCATGACCGACCACGATTTTACATAATGCAAAAATACTCCAACCAGAAGACGAACCTAACACTTTTTGCGTAGAAGACGTTACGCTAAATAACTTTACCCTACGACACTGTAAAAATTAGTACAACCCGATAAATATCTGAATACCTAAGGGAAAATATAAAGTTTGGGGCAATGTCAGCATTTCATTCAAACCTTCTTGTGTAATACTGGGCCCCCATAGATAAAATTTTGCATGCTGCAAAATCATGCGCTATATTCTATCTATAGGACTCAGTGTTATATTGAATGAATGAAATCTGAATGAAAATGTTACCATTGCCTCGCGGTTGCGCCAGGTTGTACTAATTTTTACCTTGTCGTAGCGTAGTGGTCAGTGGCCCTCACCTTCGATTTAAGAGGTGCTGGCTTCGAATCCTGATAGGAAAGTTATATATATATATATATATATATATATATATACAGGGCTTTTTTGTGACGGTACGCACCGGTACGGCGTACCGGCACCTTTTTTGAATAATTAATTCGTAGATTATCTAGAATCTTTCTTATTAAATTTTTAAGTTTTCTAAAACTTAAGCGATATTGTATTATAATATTCTGTAGTATAAAATTATACTGTATACCTATTTTATTTCATGGCAAGTATAGTTGTTATATGGTAAGCATTGAAATCAATTGTAGCTAAACTTTACGTACACAACAAATGTAAGGCATCTAAAAATAAACAACTACGAGCTAGTACACAATATAATTTATTATGCGCCACTCAGCAGTTGACACTAACAGCAAGGAACGAAGTCGACATATTGAAGCAGATGAGAACTTGATGAAAATTTGGAATTTTCTATAAAACGGCAAGTTAATGTTATGATGTGTGTATATATCTATAAAACGGCAAGTTAATGTTATGATGTGTGTATAATATATATATATATATATATATATCCCAATGAGTACCGGCACCTTTATTTTTACAAAAAAGCATTGTGTATATATATATATATATATACAGTATATAGAGAGAGAGAGAGAGAGAGAGAGAGAGACTGTGTTGTGGCCTACAGTGAGTTTACCATCAGCTGTTTATAATGGTGTATAAGCATTAAGTTATACACTTTGCTTTACCGACTCTACCATTCTACTCTTACAAAGCAAGAAAATATAAAACTATCCAACAAAATATCCTCGAAAATTTAACATAATTCGCGTATTTCAATTCCATGGAAATCTCGTCCCATATTTTATTATTAAAATAAGCATTTTTGCCTCCAGAAAATGTCCTCCATTGATTGTTTTCTTCAAAAGTAAAAGTTTACATATTTTATATTTTTTTAGAATAAATTTTGTTATTAATTAAAATATAAAATTATAAAAATTATAAATAGAGTATATGTATATATCGGGTGGGAAAAAAAGAAGGGAGACCTCGAACTTTGGCTGTTAAATTCAAAGTTAGGGTCAGATTTCAATATTTTTTTTCACACCCCACAACTAAGTAAATTTCCTATACGGTGAACGGATTTCAAAGAAAACTAATGAAAATTACGGATTTATTGAACATTTCTTTATGCCATTGGAAATTCTCCATTTACACTACTACTGCATTGTCGGGTCAGCAAAAAAAAGGGAGGCCTTTTAAATCCTTCATATCTCGGCAAATACGGTACATAGAACCATGAAATTTTAGTATGTTAGTACTAGGTAATTTTATGGTTTGTATGCCATCTTTTAGGATCTCCTGTTTTATTGATTTTCTTGAGAAGCTTGTCCAAACCTCCTGCAGTTGGCTTACGTTAATTAAAATCGCTTTAATTATCAACTTGAACCTATGATTAGCAAGATTTTTCTGGAATATTCGCCATAAATCTAATTTCTCAACTAAAATGCTAAAAGATTGCATACAAACCATAAAATTACCTAGTACTAACATACTAAAATTTCATGGTTCTATGTACCGTATTTGCCGAGATATGAAGGATTTAAAAGGCCTCCCTTTTTTTTGCTGACCCGACAATGCAGTAGTAGTGTAAATGGAGAATTTCCGGTGGCATAAAGAAATGTTCAATAAATCCGTAATTTTCATTAGTTTTCTTTGAAATCCGTTCACCGTATAGGAAATTTACTTAGTTGTGGGGTGTGAAAAAAAAAATTGAAATCTGACCATAACTTTGGATTTTACAGCCAAAGTTCGAGGTCTCCCTTTTTTTTTTTGCCCACCCGATATATTTCAGTTACATTTTAATGTCTTTTTGTGAACATTACTAAAATGCAAAGATCAGGAAACGCAAAAATTACCTTACTTCCCCCCTCCCACACACGCACATGTGTATATATTATTCGTTGGTGTAGTGGTTAGCAATGCTGCCTACGAATCCACCGGCTCTGGGTTCGATTCCCCGCGGTAGCAGGCGGCGCGCAGCTCATCCAGCTATTCATCCTTTCAAATAATAAAATTCGTTGGTGATAAATGGGTACCCTGGGTAGTCCACCATGAGCAAAGACAGACTGGATGAGCTCTGTGATGAGCGTTCATAAAAATAAAGTTACAAAAACAAACATTTATTTAGTGAACAAGTAGTAAGTAACCAAATTTGCTATGATGGCTTAGTGCTTAAAACTCTGAGCTGCTGATCGGGAGGTGGTGAGATCGAGGCCGGGCGAGAACTGTAATTTCTAACCACCCGTTTTTAACCAACTGAGGTATACACTGCGTTCGCACTTATTAAGCAGATTACATTTTCTCCAATGTTTTCAAAAGTTTGTCCCGATTTCAATGAAATTTGTAGCAAATAATCACTATATATATAGCAGCATTCATGGTATTCATTTCGATAAAATATTTTGATAATTAAAATAATTATCTCATTTTATTGAAAAATATGTAAAATATTGTGTTCCGAATTATTAAGCAAGTATTCTATTTACGGATCTAAATGGTGAAAATGGGTAAGAAGAAAGATTTAACACTAACTGAGAAAAGAAAAATAGTCAAGTTACTCGCTGAAAATATAAAATCTATTGAAATTGCGAAGCAGTTTGGCAGAGCTTATCGAACTGTAAACAAGTTTGTAGCGGAGGGTACCAAACTGAGGCAGCGAAGTGATAAAGGAGCTATAAGAAAAGTGACAAGGCGACAGATATCTGTAATCAAGCACAAACTGCAAAGCATCCATTGTCCTCAAGTAAAGAGGTTTTTGAGCAGGCTGGCATACATAATGTACCAAGAACATCTCGATGTGGAATCCTCCAAACAATTGACAAGACGTATAAACCTACGATTCAGTCACCATTAACACCCAGGTACAAGAAGCAGCGTGTTGAATGGGCGCGTCAGTACGTGAAAACAGATTTTAATACTGTATTGTTAACCGATGAATGAAGAGCAACCCTTGAGGATCTGATGGTTGGTCAAGAAGATGGATTGCTAAGGGTCAATCTCTACCATGGAATGAGGTTTTCTTTTAGAAAGTTTGTGTAAGACTGGGCATTCATTTTTACACCATCAGGCACACTGTATGGGACAGCTACTTCATTGCCTATCAATCCTGTCCAAAACATGACACTATCTCCACCTTGTTGGCGTCTTAATCTCGATGGTAGAAATTGGCTCTCAGCAATCCATCTTCTTGACCAAACATCAAGTCCCTCAAGGGTTGCTTTTCACTCATTGGTGAACAATACAGTATTAAAATCTGTTTTCACGTACTGACGCGCCCATTCAACACGCTGCTTCTTGTACCTGGGTGTTAATGGTGACTGAACCGTAGGTTTACACGTCTTGCCAATTGTTTGGAGGATTCCACATCGAGATGTTCTTGGTACATTATGTATGCCAGCCTGCTCAAAAACCTCTTTATTTGAGGACAATGGATGCTTTGCAATTTGCGCTTGATTACAGATATCTGCCGCCTTGTCACTTTTTTATAGCTCCTTTATCACTTCGCTGCCTCAGTTTGGTACCTTCCGCTACAAACTTGTTTACAGTTCGATAAGCCCTGCCAAACTGCTTCGCAATTCCAATAGATTTTATATTTTCAGCGAGTAACTTGACTACTTTTCTTTTCTCAGTTAATGTTAAATCCTTCTTCTTACCCATTTTAAAGATCCGTAAATAGAATACTTGCTTAATAATTCGGAATACAATATTTTACATATTTTTCAATAAAATGAGATAATTATTTTAATTATCAAAATATTTTATTGAAATGAATACCATCAATGCTGCTATATATAGTGATTATTTGCTACAAATTTCATTGAAATCGGGGACAAACTTTTGAAAACATTGGAGAAAATGTAATCTGCTTAACAAGTGCGAACGCAGTGTATATGCGCCTCGATGGTGTAATGCGCAGCAGTGGTGCAGTCGTTAGTTTCGATAACTGCGAATCCACCGCCTCACTGTTTGATTCTCGGTGAGAAGAGGCGGCGCTCAACTCACCCAGCTGTCCATTTTCCCATTAAAAAAAATGGTTGGTTGATATTTGGGTGTCCTGAGTAGCCTTGTGGTTAAGACTTTGGGCTGCTGATCGGGAGATTGTGGGAGCGAGTCTGGGATAGAACATTGCAATGTTCAGACCCCCCCCCCCCCTGCTGGGTTGTAGTTCGGAGTGTACTTTAAGCTGTGGGTATAACAACAAGTTTAACTTTCATCATACACAATGAACAATTCGGCTGGAAACAAAATTAAGGTTTATATATATATATATATCACACCACCTTACCTTACAACCTTACAAAGGTTCCGCGCGATGATTCCTCATTTCGCGAAGGTTAAGCTTGTCGCCCCTCCTATTTTATATATAATATATATATATATATATATATATATAATTTACATGTTGATATGCCTTCGTGTTCATTGTTCCTTAAATAAAACTTGCAAACTCCTTGAAGCCATCATAGCAAATTTGATTACTTACTACTTGTTCATTAAATAAATGTTTGTTTTTTGTAACTTTATCTTTATGAACGCTCATCACAGAGAGCTCATCCAGTCTGTCTTTGCTCATGGTGGAACGAAGCCAGGTTTTTATTCTTCTTAAAGTACTGAACGATCGCTCTACCACACAGGTAGTCGCTGGCAGAGCTAGTTCTACCTCTACACGGCGTCACTGCCCTCGATGTTGTGACGCCAGATGTATTATCTCAATCAATCAACCTTTCTTTACAGCTTTGGCTACAGCTGGGAAGAAGTGCTCAGAATGCTGCATCAAATCAAAGAAAACAATTTGAATTTCATCGCTTGCTTGCTTTATTTGCCAGTATGCCTCGCTCAGGACAGTACCAGATGAGCCGGGTGTACCTGGCTATGTGCGATGGAGAGCGCAAGAGAGTAACTCACTTCTCTACCAAGCATAGTCCAACAATTTGCCAAAATCAGTGGGACTCGTCTTTTTCATATTCTGTGGATGTAACTGCAGTAGAGCAAAACTAGTTCCACTTTGTTCTGAAAACTTTGCGTCAGAGAGGCAACTAATGAGTCCAAGTAAGAAATGAAAATTGCGAGGCGATAATATTCTTCTGTGGACTGAACTGGATAGTTTGGTTTATAAGCATGTCAAGAAGCTCGACGTGGCATTGTTATTTCTGCTCCTACTTGTGAAGCAGTTTCGCTTGCAGCGTCTTGGTTTCTTTGAACTGAGAAGTTGCATCCAACCTGTGATTATTAAATAATGTGTAAAGTTTTTGTACGTGCTTGTTAACTGAATGTAATTCTATTGTTACTTCCTACAAAATATTAGTTACGGGCTCCAGCATTGCATTGTATTTGGCAATAATTTTGAGTCAAATAATGAATACGGATATGGACGAAGCAGAGTATGATAGAAAAGCCTGTTGTCTCGTCTTAACATTTGTGGATGAAGTGAGAATCTCCAAGGCTTTCATTATAACAACTTAGTTCATGGAAAAAATACGCAAAGTTTTATACTCTGCTGACCACTTTGTCTCGCAAAACAAAGAGATATTCGATATAAGCTTACGTCTAAGTACACTTTCACGAAAAATTGAATTACCTGCTTAACTGAGCCTATTGAATTTTGAATGCCAACAACTTCGTTTAAATCATTCACAACAAGATTTAAATTAAGAAAAACATAATGATGAAACAAAACTTTCGGATACTGATCTCGAATACCTTTATTTACAACACCAACTCCGTTGATCATATCCTTTAACCAACCAGTTTTGTAAGATCAAGACCAACTTCTCTTAAAAATGAAAATATTTTTTTAGTAATTGCCTTTGCGTTTAATTCTTGAAGGGAAGAAAAGCTTAAGAATTATTTACGAACGCAGGACTCATTACTTTTTGTGTCAACAAAGTGAATACCTAATGACAATTGTTCCATACACGCAATGTCGGCAGTTTCATCCGCTAATACTGAAAATATATGTGTTTAATTAACTTCTACTATTTCTTTTCTTAATATTTGACCACAAACCTATATGATTTCATTTCGAGTTTGGCAGAACGTATACTTGGCGTTTTCAGGTCTAGATTATTTCATAGATGGGTAGAAATAAAGGCTTTACTGCTTTTTACAATGTCCATACGCCTATTCAGGGTACGACCACCTTGCAGCATCATTACCAAGTGTTTATAATAGTGTCAACGTACTAATTAGGTTTCCGTAAGTGGTTTATCACCACTGAAAGCAACATATGCTTTGTGTTACCATAA
>JAJOZX010008757.1:110000-127500 GCA_023014485.1 Bathynomus jamesi
GACCTAAGCGACGGAATCATCTTAGTTGCTCGTCTTTGAACTCTCGATTTTGTCTATATCTTTGGGCATATGCGGATTCCAAAATTGGATCGCGTACTCCAAATGGGGTCTAACTAATGATTTATAAAGAGGAACAATATCGGGCGATTTGTACTCAAAATTCCTGGCTATAAAACCTAGCACCTTGTTCGCCTTATTGACCGCTGCTGTACTTTGTTTCGCTACTTTTAAATCACCAGTCCGAGTAACACTGAGTAACGTTTACGTCTACAAAGTTGTAAACAGCAACTGCTTAGTGGGAAGTACACTAGTCTCATCTTATTGAAAGATTACGTTTCTCATGTCAACTCAGTGGCTCTTAGTTGCAGGAGAAAAAATGTCCGCAATACTGTATCTTAGGATAATTCATTCCAGTCATGGTACAGTCATCAAAGAAAAATGAATTGCCTATGCACTTACGTGACAAAGCGCACCAAACGTTAACTTTTGAAGAATATCGTTTATTTTAGTGTTTCAGCCCTGGACAGGTCACCTCGTCCACCCAACTTCACTCCTTTCGATTTTTATCGATGGAGGTTATGTTAAACACTCATGCATCATGACAAACCTTGGAATCTGGCAGAATTCCTCAAAGAATCAAAGGTTATTTGATCCATTCCATAAGAGCATCTTGTTAATGCTTTTATGAAGTTTGAGCATCGAACGCACACTGTAGCGACAAATGATAGACATATATATATATATATATATATATATACTGTATATATACATACAGTATATAATTTTCCTTTCAGAAGATATTTTAAATTTGTAAATTATGTGATTTTCAAGTTGCATTTCATTTGTATATTATTAGTGAAAAGGTTATTTTCGCACCTGATGAATTAAGCCTTTAATACAGACCAAACATTTATGCTTTAATGACTCGGTTTCTCATTGTGGCTTCATTCCGTTCTGGTTATTTATTGCACGATAACAACATTTCATCGAATGCTTCCCTAAGAATACTTTTCGTTAATACGAACGTCTACGAAAAATAAGATGAGGTGAAGAAGTGACAGAAGGAACACCGCCTTCTTCTTCTTTCTTATCTTTCGCTGTTTCATGGAAAGATTGGGATGCATGATACTCGCTCGAATGTCTCATAAGAAGCATCGGTGTTTCCTTGTTGACATCTGCGTGAGGTACCTTGTTTTGGGGGATTTTAAAGCTACAAAGTACCTGCAGAAGAATTAGAATGGTAAAACCTCTTTGGTTGGGCACGAGCACCTTTTCTCTCACTTTGCATTAACTCCAATTTCTTTTCCTCGCTTATATACCCCATCTTTTTTTCGCCTCGCTGTCATCAGTTCTGTAGCGCCCATACGATAAGTTTAGTTGTTAGAGGTCAAATGGAAGGGACATTGCGCATTAGAATACCAAAACTCATCGGTATTACACATACAAACAAATTCAAAATTCATACATTTTAAAATAAATTTAATGATCTGACATTAACATTTGATCTTAAGAATTCCGAAGCTTTCATTCCCGACTTTCCACAGATCATTTTGCTATCCTCTTCCCACCGTCCCTTGCTATAACTTGCTATAAAATGTATCTGGACGCCTGGATAGAAACTGTGCAGTGACGATGCTTTAAACACGTATATTGACATCAGTTTATCCGATGCTTGAATTAGCATTACACAAAATTCTCATTGCTGTTCAAGAAATAATAGCACTAGACCTCTTTGAACTTGATGAAGGACGCTCGCCACAGGTACGTATACCATCTGTCAAGAAATAAATTATCAGATGATTGGGATGGTCAGAACGGACTGATGGGTGATGTAAGATGATACTTTAAAGATATCTTGGGGAATGGAGAAACAAAATTTTCCTAAAACTGTGATGGACTGTTATGAATGATGGAATTAAGTTTCGCTTTGTATTTCCTTCCATATACGACATAGATTTTCGCTCTCTCCATAGCCTCGGGTTTCACCATGCAAGAGCGTAGGAATAAATCCAGACCCTTCTCCTCCCAACACACTTCCATTAGGAATGGTGCACTAGGAGTGGAATGTCTCTGATTTCAGAACCATAATCAATTTGTGTATACGCTTTGTTTGGACTTGGTCTGTTAATGGGTATTTGGTCGCAGATTTCACTAATATTTCTGTCATTTGGATTTTCGATGAAAGCAAAACTATCAACATGTCCCCTTCTCTAATTTAAATATATTTATGAAAGTACCACACATATTCTCTCTCTCTCTCTCTCTCTCTCTCTGGCACCCGTTGCCATTGGTACCTCCTCGGTATGGGCCGCAAGGCCTTTTGAGGTACTTCTTTTCCTTGTAACTCCTTGTAACTCTCTCTCGTCATTTTTAATCCGTCTCAAAACATTTGATCCAATCCTAATTAATTTTTACATTATACTTTAATTGCTTTGATTATCTTTGCTCGACTTAATATATTTTAATCGTTTCTTTTGTGAAGCGCAAAAAAGAAAAAAATAACGGTACATTTATTTTATTATCGTTTTCTTTCTCTCTTTTTAACGTCTTGTCTCGTAACGGTAACTAAATCTTCAAATATTTTAGGAATGTGAAATACTTCAAAAACACACTTCAACATTTCCACGGCGACAAGGCTTATATATATATATATATATATATATAATATAACAGGCAGGGCTCACTGTACCTGATACCTGGTCACATCTCTGAAGCTTCAGTTAGGCTTATAAAACAGGTAGATAGGCCTATTACTTTTTTCAAGGTGAATTAAGCTCAAGGCCAGTCGACCCTTTCCGTCCAACCACAGAGATACCATTCACACCTGTTTCTCTAAATAAGTATTTGAAGAAAACCATGGATTTCTTAAAATCTACTCCCCTCCCCCCCGCGCCACCCTAATCTAATACGACCGATGATACAACTCCTAGATCTGTGACGGATTTTCGAGCATATTTGAGGCTTTGCTCCGTAACTGTAAACGCATCTATTTTCCAACTCAAAAAGAACGTAAAATAATACCCATTACGTTCGCGTCTATACGTTGAATATTATTTGAAACGTGACCATGCATCCATCATTTATGTATATACAATAAATTTAGATTAAGAAAACGTAATTCTTAATTGTACACACACACACACACACACATATATATATCCTAACACAGGCACAAGAGTCTAACTGTAAACATAGATTATTGCCTTACTTTTGGAGGTTATTCAAGTATTGTACGAGCCACTGCTTCATTTAGTTGTAATTGTATACATGAAGACAGTATGAAGTAAAAAGTTGGGTTAACTTTCTATATATATATATATATATAGAGAGAGAGAGAGAGAGAGAGAGCTATTAATCCTATCTAAAAATCATCACTTATTTAAGCAATATTAAAATAGTTTACATTTCCACTATTTGTATTCATAGCTAAGGCGCTAAAATTTCAGTCCGTTAAGTATTGATTACGTTAATTGTTTTATTTAATTAAATTAATTTCGATTAAAATAGAGGAAATTCACTCACGAACTCACAAAATAAAAAGAATTGCGATAATGCTCTCTCTCTCTCTCTCTCTCTCGTCGCCCATCCCCCAAATCGACGACTCACACGGCTTGCCTGGGTCACTGGCCTCCGTGCGTGTGTGCGTTCGTTCGTTAAGCGTGCAGTATGTCATAGAGGCACTAGAATTAAAAAATCAAAGTTTTATTTACTTTAAATTTATTTATTTATTACTAAAAAGCCTCCCTTTTTTTTTTACCCTTTTTTTCGTCCTTTTATTCCATAATAGTTTCTTCTGTTTGTTAACTCATCATTAGTCGTCAACTGGAGTAAAATTAAGAGAGAGACAGACTTGAATCCCAAAATAACCTCACTATCGCAATGAATAGAATTTAGATACGTCACATACAAACCGTTGCGTTGGACAGCTCACGAAGCCGTTTTATGTAAATTGAAAGAACATATTTTTGTCTATTACGTTCGTTTGTTTTGAACTATTATAATACTTAGCTAGCTCATAAATTTGGCTTATTTTTGTTTACGTTTCTTTATAAATAAAGATTATTTTACGATTCTCTCATAAATGTTTTTGTTTTGCTCATAAAATTATTTCTCGTAAGACCTCAACGAGTATTTCTGATGGTAAATTAACTTACTTAATGAGCTCAAAAGGTGATGCGTCAGTACTTCAGTGCATCTAAGGTTCACTGATAACAAAGGCTATTTGTAGATTACATATATTTAACCTAAGCGGGAAAAGCATATCTTATAATAAGCAGGAAAGGAATACCGTGTAATTATTATATATATATATATATACATATCGTAAAAATAATTTTAATTATTTTTTCATATTTTATTATTTTGATTTTGTGGTTTTTTTTCATATATGTTATATTGGACTTGCTTTTAAATTTTCTATATGCAACAGGATAATAATTATCAGTTAAGAACTTCAAACATTTAGGTTGGGTTATAAGAGCAAGATGGTTGGTTGGTTGGTGCTTATTCGGAAATGAATAAGATTTGTTGTCTCCGTCCTGAAACGGTTAAAAAGAACGTTAATTGGAGTTTTACGAAATGACTGAGAATAGCCGTAAATGAGCGAGTAGCTTTAAAGAAAGAAAAGTCAGAATTGGCAATCGATGGAGCTGGAACACAAAGTGTGCATGAGCGTTTTCAGGATATTTGTGAGTGGTACGACGGAAGGGGGAGATCAGATACGTCCACTGCTAATCAATACGTGCATGACAAAACTAAAATGAATGAAAGAACTGAGAATCTTTATTGCAGCCTCAGCTGATGGTTAATCGGTCGTCGACTGCGCTTGTGTCGTTCGTCCGTTGGCACCGAGGCACTCTCGCTTTCATGTCCCTCTTGAGGTAGAGTGGCACTCCTATTCGTCTGTCTGCTCTCCTCCGTCTCATTCTTAGTACCTCCACAGGCGATTCTTTTTCATAAGAAGCAAATTTCGGGAAAAAAAAAGATTCAATTCCATGTTAAATTGACATTTTCTTAGGAAGATTTGGCACCAGAGCGACATAACCATGAGATGCAACACGCCGCTTGGCACAGTGCCAAACTATAGCATAACTGAAAAAATGTAGTTATGCTATTATATTCTTCCATTTTTCGTGTCTGATCGTTTAATTAATCCTTTCGAATTATCTTTCTTTTGCCTTTTTTTCTAGCTACTTCTTACACGCATTTTGTTTTTCACTTTGCATCAATGAATGCGCAGATTGAAGGAAACATTTTCGCATCGAATAACAGTATTAAACTCGCGTGAACAGCCATATCATACTCTCAAGGATTTACATCTTTGATTGAATACAGTAATTATATAGTTATTTCTTTATAATTAGTATTATTACACATTAAAAAGTATGATATATATATATATATATATATATGTATATGTGTGTATATATATATATATATATCGGTGGCGCCTCGGTGGTGTAGTGGTTAGCGTCGCTGACTACGAATCCATCGGCCCCGGGGTCGAGACCCGATGGCGGCCACACAATAAAAAGAAACGTTGGTTGGTGAATAACTGGGTACCCTGGGTAGCCTAGTGGTTAAGACGCTTGGCTGCTGGTGGGTCGTGGTTCAGATTCCACATTAAACTGTAGATCTGACAAGTGACAAGCTTGACTTTCGTCAGAATGAACAATTCGGGCGTAAGCAAAACCAAGGTTAACGAAAGTTTTATATATATATTCTTGATGGTTTGAGAGAAATGTTCACATGAAGGGAAAAAACAATAATAGCATAAAAACAAAAACAAATCAAAGACATTAAAAAAATAACTAATTATTAAATTGGGGGGGACTTTTATCGGTAACTGTACAATCACCGCATGATATTGGAATATATTCTCTCTCTCTCTCTCTCTCTCTCTATATATATATATATATATATATATAGAGAGAGAGAGAGAGATAGAGAGAGAGAGAGAGAGTTTCAAATGACGTTGTTGCGCTTTTATTTTAATGTAAGAGTGACTAAAATCGAGAGAAAAAAATAATTGTTATCTGGCCAATTATAAACGTCAAAATAAAAGCTTTTTATAAATAGAATATTGAATCTAAATAGGGAAAAATACACTTATTTTTATACAAGAAAGGTTTCTTTTTTCTTTTTTTACAGTTCGACTCTCGAAGAGGCAAAGAAATCCCGTAATTACAGTGTGTATGGATATTAACATACAGTCTACGTGTATATACGGAGAAAGATTTCAGACAGGTTTGGAAAAGGAGACGCAGTCTTGCTTTTCGAGATGTGAAATTTCGAGTTTTAGAATCGACTCTATTCATTGATGTACGAATGTACGGTCTCACGACCTTGTTGGTTGAGATATTAGCGGTAAAAATGAGATAATGGGCCATGTTCATGTAAGATTATGGCCCCCCCATAAGAGACTCTTAAAGGATGTTGGGGGACCCTTTCTTTTAACTCTCTGGGGAACTTCGTTGTTCTTCTTGCTTGCTCAGTTTTGTGGTTGGAGCAACATCGTGTCCTCCGGTGCTGGGACCTCGTTGGAGGTCGATAGAAAGGAAAGAGGGAAAGAGAGAGAGAGAGAGAGAGAGAGAGAGAGAGAGAGAGAGATTAAAAAGCATTTGTTTATAAAACTAAAAATTAATGAACGTATTCTTAAAAAGGCTCTGAAACTCAACCAACCAAAATATATGCAAAAGTGCATTAATTTTCGGGATACATTTGTACTTAATTTTTTACAGTTTCTCTGTAATAAATAAAACTTAGGATATTATAGCTTTCTTTCGTCATATATATATATATATATATATATATATATACTGCTCTACGATACGATTACAGCGGATATCCTACACAAATAAAGCGTGATAAAAATATTTTATTTTTGTTTACAACTTCATTACCAATAATCACACACACAAGCGCGCATATATGAAAAAGACAACATCCAAGAAACTCATTTCTCCAGTACGTGGGTATGAGTGTGCCCCGAGGGTCACCTGACCCACAATAGAAACAGAATTAGCGGCCAACCCAATTCCAATCGATGTCAGCGGTCGGGAGCGAACCAGCGACACACCACTCGGAGTCCGCCACCGTAACCACTGAGCTATCGGGCATCTATTATATATATATATATATGTGCAAGTGAGGTCGAGTGTGTGATAATTCATAGATGTAGTAAGGTATTTTTTTGTGAGGTAACACCATTGGTGCAGTCAAAACATTAAAAACTTGACAAAAAATCTAAAAACATTTTTGCTGTCGAAAAAAGATACGTTAGTCGTAATTAGGTTAGGTTAGGTTAGTCTGCTTTGGTTAGGTTAAGCTAAATTAACAAGTATTTCACTATTTAATGACTTACGAGAAACCACCTTTTCGAGTTCTCAAATACGTCCGAAGCCCTTATCACGCCCTTCTCAGTTCAATGACACTGAGGTTAGATTAGGTTAAATTAGGTTTGGGTAATCATTTTTTGATATAAGGATTAAAAAAGTGGATACCTCGCTTATATGGAGATGCGCACGTGTGTGTGTGTGTAATGTGCGCATAGAGTACATGCTTTGCATTATTAGCGGAGATTTGTGATTTTAAGTGCATAACGAATGTTGGTGGAAGGTAATAATGTCAATAAAAGAGATACGTTTGGTGCTTTTAACAGGAATTATGTAATTTCGATATGCGTTTCTCCTCACGCACGTCGTTTTTCGTCTTCTGTGAACATTTGTCACTTTTGTCACAATGGTTTTATGCATGTTGCTAATCAACCTTTGTATTTGTTTTCGCTCTTTACAACATATTACATAATTTCGTTCCAGTATTTTGTATTTTATATATATATATATATATTTGTGTGTGTGTGTGTATTACCACAGTGTTACAGGTTGTAATATATATATATATATATATACCGTAAGAATATACTTGTTAAGTAATTAAGAGAGAGAGAGAGAGAGAGAGAGAGAGAGAGAGAGAGAGAGAGAGATGAACAGATTAAGAACGACTAATTACCTTTGATGGAATTGGATTTCTTCTCGCTGGAGGAAGGTGGGCGATTCGTGCCCGGTGTCGGTGTGGAAGAGGAGGGAGTGGTCGTATCGGCAGAGTCAGCCATTTCTCTCTCCCATCCAGGACCGAAGATTTCACTCAGTATGTCCATCTTGCACTTTTACAAAGTCCCTTTTTGGGGGGGGGGGAGGTTAATTTCCAGTGAGAATCGTTTTTCTGCAACTAATGATACCTCGTTCACGTATAAGTTGAAATAGTTTCCGAAATGTTTCTCGCTTCGCGTGATTTTAGGACGTCCTCACGGTGATTTTAGCACGTCCTCCACGTTCTTATCAGAATTAATGTAAAAATAGAAATATAGTTTCTATGCGCACAAGAAACGACCTATTTCATATACATCACATTGCACTTTACTAATTAGTCATTTGCAGTAAAAGCAAAGGCCTTTTGCTTTAAAGCAATTTGTATTATTTAACTGCAGTCGTATACGACTTTTACATTTGGGCATCGGTATATACTGTAGCTATAAACTTAAAACTTTCAAATACTCGTAAAATTATGTATATGCGTGTGTATATATATATATATATATATATATATAAAATGTAACCGTATTAACTGGGCATAAATATTCAATAGAAAATTAATAGATAGCACACAGTGACACTGAAAATACAACCTTTCTTTTTTTTTTTATCGGACCTAGGTTAGGATTTTAAGATAAGCAGTAAAGAGCGAGTCAGAGCACCAATCTTGAACTCTATGAAAACAAGCAGGAACAAACGTTAGAGTAGCAAAGAAACTCATTGAGGATTACGAGTGCGACGTCTGTTTGTTTGTTTTTTCCTTTTCCAACTTATTAAGCTATTCCTCCTAGGTTTCAATAGCCTAAGTTTTTTGTTTTTATTTTAGGTTAAAGTACAATCCCTCTAAGGACTAAATTTAAATAATCATATAGTATATTTAAATGGCGCACCGTAGAATGTAGGAGAATATAGTTGGTTTTTTTTTTATTTCTCATGATAAAAACACTTTTTTAATTTAATTGATTGCTTGAACACAAGACTTCGTACAATTAAAGCTGATGTACTTCTGCATCACTGTTATAAAATCTTACACTTTCTTCTTGCTGTAATAATAATAATAATAATAATAATATTGATAATAATAATTAAAAATATTATTCTTTTTATCTAAATCTCTTTTGAAACAATTTTCAAAGGACGATAAGATAAGGAAAAAATGACGCGGAAATAATAGAAACTAGCAAAAACGTTATTTATGTAAAAATATTATTAAAAAGCTTTACCACTTAATGGGTATTGAATCACTGGAGCCACTAAATCTTTGATTGTTTCACGAATCCGCAGAGTGCGCCCCGTAGGCGTTGCTAGGACCACTTATCTCTCTCCCTCTGCGGACGGTGTTGCCAAGAGGCGCGCCAGTATGTAGGGAGACCAGCGAATATTTGCGGCAACCGTTGTCCGCGATGGAATCGCAGGTACCGTCAGACTAACTGTTTCTCGTGTTCACTCCTCCCCCGCTCTCTCAGGACTACATTAACCCACTCTTCTTGAGGTTCACCCTGTTCAATGTTTGGGCCTTCACATCGAAAAGAATGTTACTCTTTCAGGAAATTAATTTTAATGATATTTTGTACGAGGATATTTTGCAATTTAAGGTCATTAAACTCTTTAGCTGCCGGTCTGGTCTTCACTTGGCTCTCTTTCAGATATTAAAAACTATTTGGTCTCTATGCCATCCACGTCACAGATTTGGTGGGCATCGGGTTAGGTTATCCCTGAGTTAGGACAGGTGGAAGGACGACGCGTGCGGGAGTCACGGGCCACAAGCACTGCCTCAGTAAGGGTCAATGACCGGATCGCGATACTGTAAGCGAGTGAGGCGCCTTCACAGCTCCCAATGTACGCTCTCTGACTGCCGAACGGCTTCGTTCGTCTCTTAACCACTCTCGAATACAGCTCGATTACTCTTTATAAAATGTATTCCTATTAAAGAATCGAGTATTGTAACCATTCTAGCGGTGAAAACACGCCAATAATCTTCGGTACGAGTGTCGTTCTATGAGGTATTTTTGCCGTCTGAGTCTAAACACTGTAATACACTGGCACTGCTACGAGTGAGTTACACTCTGTGATGCGCGTGCAAAAGCAAAGCCTCGCCGCTGACTGACTCTACCTCCGCCTGCAGCAGCTTCTTCCACGCTCTCGCCGCGACCGTTGCCGTCAGTCTGAGTAAGACTGGGTCACTCTACTAATACACGCAGATCGTACGCACCAACATACGCACACAGGGAGCTCCTTACGCCGCTTGCAGGACGTTGACGTTAGAATTACGCATTCTCGCTATTACTAAGATTCCGAATGAGAGCGATGCCATCCATTCCTCAAAATTATATCACACGATCATTTGTTCAAAACACACTTTTCCTTTAATTAATTAAATCAAATTAATTGAAGATTTTAAGGAGACAGAGAGAGAGACAGAGAGAGAGAGAGAGAGAGAGAGAAGACTAAATAAGAAAAATAATATATATATATACACACACATTACTAATGATTCAAAGGTTTTCGATAGCTCCTTCTTTCGTTCAAAGACCGTTATCCGCCATGACGAAAACAGGTAAATCAGTGTTGCCATTCCGCTGGCACATTTTTTTTTATTTAATTTTGTTTACTTAAAAAATATAGATACGGTATTTTATCAATTTATGGCCTTATTCTTTTCGCTTATATAGTATATATATATATATATATATATATATATATATATATTAGAACCACCTTTTTTGATTGAAAATCTCTTGCACCATACAGGTTGCATATATATATATATATATATATATATATATATATTATATATATATATATAGAGGTGCGTGCATCCTTAACAGTAAATTCGACATTATGAAGAATGCTGCTAAAAAGTTCTAAATGCTTTTGTATAAATTAAAGTTTCATGGAATATAATTTCACCCCTCTTGTGGTGGACGTCATGTTTAATTTATTTTTTTTATTTATTATTATTATTATTATTATTATTATTATTACTGGAAGAAGCATGTTATTTATGAAGGTTAATGGAATGTATATATATATATATATATATATATATATATATATATATATATATATATTATATATATATATATATATATATCTGACTTTTATTATTCGTAAGTTTGAATGTATGTGTTGATAGATACACACAGATAGATCGAAAGGTATAATTATTGGCGTATGGCAGTGAGGAGGGCGAATTTTGCAAACGGTACTATGACTTTCTCACTCTGAACACACACTAATTTCCTGATACTGTTAGAAAGGCAAATTTTGTTGGCAACCTTTTCATTCGCCTTTTGATCTTCGTCTGACTTTAAACCAAACTTTTCACCACTATATAAGCTTCACATTTGGCCAAAACTTCATTCAACTATATATATATATATATATATATATTTGAGAGAGAGAGAGAGAGAGAGAGAGAGAGAGAGTATATATAACATATACACACGGATGGAATCAAAAGCTTTTCGTTTCATGAATTCCCCACCTCTTACTGACTGTCTTGAATCCCTCTCTCTTCGTGCAATGTCGCCCCATGCTCTCTTTACTATCGCTCTTATAACGGACACTGTTCTTCTGAACTCTGTAACTGAATGCCTCCTCCTTTAAGGAGAGCGCACGCAGTACCAGACTTTCGATACATTCTCATTCTTTCTCTGTCCAACTCTCTAACGCGAGGGTTAGTCGGTATTTTCAATCTTTCATCTACTCAACCGGTCAACTCTGGAACATTCTTCTTCAATCCATCTTTCCCCCTGTCTATGACCTCCAATCTTTCAAACGCAGAGTGTCCAGGCATCCCGAAAACCTTGGACTTTGAATTTAGCTCTCTTCTTCCTCTATGGGGTGGGGTAGGCGTTTTTGCACATAAAATAATTTATGTGCACCATATATATGTTACAGTCAAAGTGTGTAACCAGCCATTTCGCGTAATGGCTGAAACTTTTAGTCATTTCGCGAAATGGCTGTTTCACTTGGTCATTTCGCGAAATTACTAAAATCTTCAGCCATTACGCGAAATGGCTAAAATTCCACCTTGGTCATTTCGTACAAGATCATTTGCCCGGTTAGGTCAACTGTATGCCCGGTTAGATCTATGCCCTTGACAATTGGTTAGGTTAAGTTGTGTTATTTTCGTTAGTTTTAACGAAAATAACACGACTTAACCTAACCAATTGTCAAGGGCATACAGTTGACCTAACCGGGCCTTCAATGGCGGACATCGGAATAACATTGAAGGCTCGGTTAGTATTTGAAAACCTCTCTATTGAAAATTCAAATGTGTTCAAATGTGTATTTGAAGAGTGTTTCTCACTTATTTGAACAGACCAGTCCAAAAGTTCCCGGACTGGTAGCGTGGAGCGCTAACAGGCCGTAGTACAGACTTGGGCCGCTAGATTGCGCTAAACAGCTTTATCGTGAAGCAGTGTGCCGAGTGACATGGTGATACACGCACGTGTCTTTTTTTCACGAGCGTTTTTGTGCGTTAGTGTTAATGGTTTCATGCGATTTTTGCGCGCGTGCATCAAGTTTTGCTTCAAACTCGGCAAAACCGCGTCGGAGACCCACGAAATGCTTAAACAAGCATTTGGTGATGACGCCATGGGCAAAAGCCATACTTTCGAGTGGTTTTCGCGGTTCAAACGTGGGCAAACGTTGGTTGAGGATTCCGAGCGTTCTGGTCGGCCCTCAACCAGCAGAACCGACGAAAATGTTGAAAAAGTGCGTCAGGCCATCCACGAGGACCGTCGGCGAACGATTAACGACATCTGCAGCATCTTGGCCTATCGTTTGGTTCATGCCAACGCATTCTCACGGAGGAACTCACCATGAGGCGGATCGCTGCCAAATTCGCTCTGTCTGTGCAGCAGTTTTTGGCCAAAAACAACATGGCAGTGGTCTCCCACTCCCCCTACTTCCCCGACCTAGTCCCCTGTGACTTCTTCCTGTTCCCCAAGATGAAGATCCGGCTGAAGGGGCGACGATTTGACGACATCGAGGAGATTCAGGCGGAATCGCACGAAGTGCTGAACAACACCCCCAAAATGGAGTTCCAGAGGTGCTTCCAGCAGTGGGAAAATCGCTGGGCCCGCTGTATCAACTCCTAAGGGGACTACTTCGAAGGGGACAGCAGTAATTAGAACCTAAGGTAAGCCTACATTTTTTGTCGGTACAGTCCGGGAACTTTTGGATCGCACCTCGTGTGTATGATTTAGCAGATCTAGTTAGTTAAATAAAGGTTTCCAATTTTATTGTGATGTTTGTTATTTCTATGAATTCATGACAAAAGTCATTTTAGCCATTTCACGAAATGATCAAGGTGGAATTTCAGCCATTTCGGGTAATGGCTGAAGATTTTAGTCATTTCGCGAAATGACTAAAAGTTTCAGCCATTGCGCGAAATGGCTGGTTACACCCTTTGACTAACATTCCCATATATATATATATATATATATATATATATACAGGGTGTCTCCACCAAAAAGCTAAGTGATTTTCGTGATATCTCTAAAACAAAGAATTACAGATGAATTTTGTGGGTGGCAATCAAACGATGAGGAAATTGTTTAGGATACTCATTTCTATACTCAACTTGCTACAACCAATATTACCTAGATTAACCTTGGTGTTGCTTCCACCCAAATTGTTCATTCTGACAAAGGGCAAGCTTGTCACTCCACCTTAGACCTACAGTTTAACGTGCAATCCGAACCACGACCCACCAGCAGCCCAGAGTCTTAACCACTAGGTTACCCATGTATCTACCAACCAATTTCTTTAGTGTGTGGAAGGATGAACAGCTGGGTTTTGCTCCGCGCCGTCTGCCGTCACCGGGTCTCGATCCTGAAGCCGATGGATTCCCAGTCAGCGACGCTAACCTGTACACTACTGAGGCGCCTTAATAGAGATATCGACGTTTGAAAATAACGATGTCGATATTTGTGTGTCCGAGCGCTATAAATTATCAATAGCGCTGCGCTCCAGCATGGTGATAAACCATTGAACATAATTAAGGCTAAGTAATCTACCTTCGATGAATTTTGTTACACTTTTCGAATACTTTATTCAAAATGTCTCCCTTTTATTTGCACACAATAACGCAGGCGACGAAGAAACTGATTAATTGCTTTGTCAACTTGTTCTTGTGAGTTTTCATTCCAGGCTTGGGTCAGTGATTGTTTTAATTCTTCCACCGTCTGGAAAGATTTTTGCTTGCGTCCGAGTAAAAGGAGGACATTTTGAACAAAGTATTCGAAAAGTGTGACAAAATTCATCGAAGGTAGGTTACTTAGCCTTAATTACGTTCAATGGTTTATGACTAGGGCGGTCAAAAGTCAATAAAGTCAAATTGTTTCCTATGGGGCACTTTTCGCTGAAACGACTGAAAATGCAATAAAAACACCTGTAGGGTGTATATTACCAAAGTTAATAGGTCAACCAAAAGTCAACTTTTACCTGTTAGGTCAAAAAATAGCAATGAGGTAAATAAAGTCAAATTTTTTGAATAAATAATTAAAATAACTAAAAATTGGCATCTTTTTGGTTAACTGGCAACTTCGCTGCTCGTATTTGTCTTATTCAGTTATGTCCGTTCTGGTTCAGAAGGCCAAAGAGTGTGTTGCTAATGAAAAACTGCCAAAGCAACTAATGTCAATCAAAATGAATTATAGTTTGATTGCTAGCTTAGTGACTAGGATGGAAGCATCTGATTGCACCATTAGAGAGGCATATGAAACCATTTCTTCTATCAACCTTGGCGAAGATATGTGTTCAGTCAAACAATACATTGAAACAAGACTCAAGACAAATGGTATTTGTGAAATAATTAACCTCAGTAGACCTGAAATCTCACCAACAGTTTATGGTCAGCTTTTGCAATGTCAACCAAAACTGCCGCTGTAGAGAGATCTTTCTCCATGCTTAATAAATTATTAAGTAAGGATCGCAATTTTTTGCCAGAAAATGTCGGCAAATACTTCATAATTTACCACAATCGGTCAACTAATGTAGAAGAGCAAGAATAAGTAATTAAAGTATCGTTTTTATTATTGAAAGTAAAGGCAACTTTATAAGTCAATTTTTTTCAATTCGTAAGGTCAACTTTCTTAATTTTTTCGGTCAACTTTTGACTGCCCTATTATGACCATGTCTGGAGCGCAGCGCTATTAATAATTTATAGCGCTCTTACACACAAATATCGACATCGTTATTTTCAAACACCGTTATCTTTATTAATATTGGTTGTAGCAAGTTCGGTATGGAAATAAATGTCCTACAGAATTTATTCATCTTTTGAATGCCGCACACGAAATTCATCTATCGTTCTTTGTTTTTGAGCTGTCACGAAAATCATTGTGTTAGCTTTTTTGGGGGGGAACACCCTGTATAGTGACTAAAACGACAAGCTGTATTTATTCGCAAAAGTTAAAAAAAAAACTTGGTTACAACAACCAGTTGATGCCTAATTAACTATTTGCCAACGAATCCAAAGAGTGAATTGGACCATGCGATAATTGAATTAACTATTATTTATGTTTGTTGGCAGAAAAATAAGCATCGTCAGTGCAATTGTCTCATGGTTGGTAAATAGTAATTAGACATCGATTTGTTGTAACCAAATTTCTTTTTATGTGCAATGATTAAAAAAAAAAAAAAAAATAATATATATATATATACATTCAACTGCAAAGAACACGCAGTATAAATAACGTAAAGAACGACGCTTGTATAGGAGATATTCCGCGCAAGACGAGAAAGAGAAAACAACAAATGAAAAAATGAAGTACCACCTGGGAATCGAACCCGGGATCTTCCGATTGCCGGTCAGACGCGATAACCACTACACCATGGACTTCACTCTTCCAAATGCCGTAATTCCTCTACATACTCGCAGAAACCAATGCCCCAAGGGGGCACCTCCCGCTTGCCGTAACATTATATACATTCAACTGCAAAGAACACGCAGTATAAATAACGTAAAGAACGACGCTTGTATAGGAGATATTCCGCGCAAGACGAGAAAGAGAAAACAACAAATGAAAAAATGAAGTACCACCTGGGAATCGAACCCGGGATCTTCCGATTGCCGGTCAGACGCGATAACCACTACACCATGGTGGTACTTCATTTTTTCATTTGTTGTTTTCTCTTTCTCGTCTTGCGCGGAATATCTCCTATACAGCGTCGTTCTTTACGTTATTTATACTGCGTGTTCTTTGCAGTTGAATGTATATAATGTTACGGCAAGCGGGAGGTGCCCCCTTGGGGCATTGGTTTCTGCGAGTATGTAGAGGAATTACGGCATTTGGAAGAGTGAAGTCCATGGTGTAGTGGTTATCGCGTCTGACCGGCAATCGGAAGATCCCGGGTTCGATTCCCAGGTGGTACTTCATTTTTTCATTTGTTGTTTTCTCTTTCTCGTCTTGCGCGGAATATCTCCTATACAAGCGTCGTTCTTTACGTTATATATATATATATATAGCTTTAATAAATTAAGTTTAAAAACGTATTGCTTAAAATTTCTAATGCTTGTTTTTTCTGTTTCAGGAATTAACGGGCCTTTTAAATGCCAAAATATACTGAAGAAGACTTTATTCTAATAAAATACTAGCGATTAGAGAAAAATTATTGCATCAAATAAAATGATAATGGAGTTTCCGAATAAAAATTGGACAAGAAATGGGGTAGAAAAAGAATTTGAAAAATTGACAAAACTGGTGATATTGCTCGAAAGGAAGGGAGTGGACGGCTTCGCACTGCACGCACTGAAGAAAACGTGGAAATCCTCGCAAACCTGGTTTGCAGTGAAGAAGGCCAACCTGGAACTCACGAGTCTCCAAGAGAAATTGAAAGAGCACTTCACGAAGTACGGTACGGGTACGGAAAATCGTCAAACATGATTTACGCATGAATCTTTTCAAACGAATGAAAGTCCACCAGCTCACATATCCTAATGAGCAGAAGAGGATAACGTTCTGCCAACATTTGTTAGTAAGATTTCCTTCTCATACTGTCAGGCGAATTTAGTTCAGTGACGAAAAAACATTTACAGTTTCAACTCCGGTGAACACTCAAAATGATTGGGTGTATTCAAGAGCAGAAAAAAGATTTATGCGTCGCTGGAGAGGCTCTCGCGAGAGCGTTCCACTTTTACCCAGAAAATTATGGCATCCGCTTTCATTTCAAAACATGGAAAATCTCTCGTTTTTTTGTTGAATCAGGGGCCAAGGTTAATTGATCCTTGAAAAGCATTTGCCCGTCATTCGTGATACATTAGGAGAGCGATTTACCATCCAACAAGATGGGGCAACTAGTCGCACATCAAACTCGACTGTCTTTTCTTCAGGTTAATGTTCCGGACTTTATTGACAAAGAACACTGGCCTCCGAATAGTTTAGATTTAAATC
>JAJOZX010008757.1:132500-174582 GCA_023014485.1 Bathynomus jamesi
GGAGGTCTGGAATAAGTTTTCCATCCCAGTGGATGATTGCAGGACCGGACTGAAAGGAAGCTTTTAGGCTACTGCAGATCATGATCCGATGTCGTTCTCTCTGCCGTTTGATGGAGGTCCGGGTGATGTTAAAATTCATTGGGCTGTGGCCAAGGCTCAATGCAGTCTCTGCTATTATGTAGGTTGCCATCCTGTCCGTAGTGTGTGTCCGATCTAGGGCAGCAGCTAGATTTGATGTTATCACATTCTTGACTCTTCACCTGTTTTGGAGGTCGCTTTCCACCTTTTGCCCATTCATCTTCGGTGGAGGATGACTCGTCAGTGACTGATGATTCTGTTGAGGACACCAATACTGCTGTACCCGACGTTGATGCACCTTCATTGACTGCCTGTAATACAATCGAAGAAAATGGACAATTAGTGTTAACGAACAACCTAATCATTGCAATCAAATGAAAGTAGGAATTTGAAGAACAATCTCACCTTTCTCTTTCGCATCTCCTCCTCCATCTTCCTGTGGGCAGCTTGTTTTTCTTTTTCTGCTGTTTTTCTGTCTACTCCCACCATGCATCCCCGTCTTCCAGGCTCTCGCTGGGCCAGCAAGAAGGCCTTGTCTTCTGGGTTTTTGATTAGAGACAAGGCATCAGCATGTGCCATATCAAATAGGTTCCGAAGTGTCTCCTTGAATCCCTCTTCGTTGTACACCTAAATATAAATAAAAATATATATAATATATATATGATAAATGTATTGACTATTGTACAGTATAATATGTCATACTCTCGAGAAACTATTTTATTTATCATTGATCATCCAACTCACCTGCTTCTGGCTCCTCCTCATTCGTCCTTTTTTTATTTTGATCCAATCTTGGTGAAGGTCCAAGATCTTTTGGATTCCTTTGTATTTTTCCCTTGTCGGGATTCGAGCTTTGTTCCAAAATATTTCAAGTTGACCCCACACTACTTGAGCACTTTCCTTCAACTCCTTCTTGAGATTAGTGTGGTGATGAAGGAAGCATGACAATACTTCTCCACGTGATGGTAATTTGCTTCCAAGAAGCTTGTCCTTCACTTTATCTCCTTCAAGGAGATAAAAGCAAGAGCTTCGAACTTGAGTCATCATATATCCAACCACTAAACACAACCAATGAACACTACACCAATAATCTGTCAAGGAAAAGATTTATTACTGGAACTGGAACATAATATACAAGTAAATCTACTAGGTAGTGCAAAAGTGCAAAATGAAGTACTGTGTGCTACCCCTAAAAAGTGATTGATTTGGGAAAACATTGGCCAGAGGTGTTTTCTCATTCATCCTCACAAGTTACCGCCCGGCAATAACAAAAAATCAAAACTTCAATTTTATGGACCACCCTAGAATGACATGTTTATCTAACCATTTATTCGGGGGAAAATTATTACGGAACTGTACCAAGCTGTTTTACTTGCAATTTTCAAAGTGCCCTCCCTCGTGATCGATGCACAATTGCAGCCGAGCAGGCACAGAGTGGCACACACGCCTGCAGAGTTCGATATCAATTTCCTCAAACTTTGCAGTGATTTGAGCCTTCAATTCCTAAATGGTACGAGGCTTTTCACGATAAACAAGGTCTTTCATGAGCCCCCAAAGAAAGAAATCTGGAGGTGTAAGGTCTGGGAGCGTGCCGGCCACTCGATCGGACCGCGGCGGCCGATCCACTTTCCGGGAAAGTTTTCATCAAACCACTGACGAACATGACGTCCATAATGGAGCTCCATCTTGCTGGAAATAACAGTCCTGATCTTGTACTCTGGGCCAAAAGAAGGTTTGCAGCATATCCAGGTAAATTTCTGCAGTGACAGATCCCTCAAAGAAAAAGGGTCCAATTATCCCTAATGGAGATATGGCTGCCCAAACTGTCACGCCAGGTAAATTTACCTCCTTCTCAACTGTCACTCTTGGGTTCTCCGCAGCCCAGTAGACACAATTGTGTCTGTTAATTGTGCCGTTAAGCTTAAAACATGCCTCATCTGACCACCAGATGTTGTCTAGCATTGTGTCCTCTTCGTCAAGTTTAGCTAAGAACTCTTCGCAAAATTGAAGACGGCGGTCGTCATCTCCATCATGAAGGGCATGCAGTAAGCGTGGAATGTAAGGTTTCCATTTTTTCTGGTGAAGGATACGGATAACACTTGACTGGCTCACTTCCAACTCTGCAGATAAACGGCGAGTTGACTTTTGCGGACTTTGTTCCAGTCTCCTGATGGCTTCTTCAGCCTTAGCTACATTCGTTGCCGTTTTCGGACGACAGGACTTCTTTGCAGTGGCTACCGACCCTGTTGCTTCAAATTTCTCGACAATCAATCGTATGTTTCTTCCCTGGGGTGGGTTAATATCGAATTCCTGTGCCAAACGGCGTGCCGCCATCGTTGGTTGTTCATTACATTTGTAGTAATGTTTCACGGCCGCAATGCGTTGATTCATTGAAAGGTAATTCATGGTTCAATTTGGTGCAAATTCAGTAACTTTCCAAACTCTCAGCAATAACCTGCAAAACAAAAACAAAAATAAATAAACTAAGAAAATTAATAATCTGCAAGACAATTATTAACAACATGACTTCCAGAAAGAATCTGACAGCCGAAAAAACAGAAATCGGGCGCTACTTTTGACTCACCCTGTATATATATACATATACACACACACATATATATATATATATATATATACACCCACATATATACACCCACCCACACACATATATATATATATATACACACACACACACGCACACATATATATATATATATATATATACACACACACAGTGTTACCAATTGAATAAGTGGTTTCCGTTGAAGTGTCTTTAAAAAAATAGTGTTTGGTGCATTCTTAACTAAATTACTTCGTGTTACTCATCATTCATTAATTAATATATTTAATTTATTGACTTTATTCATTACTATATTATTTGATTAAACCAAGGCTAGTGTACGTGGCTTCCCTTGTTTGTTTTTCCAATCTATTAGAAAGCGACGTTTAATAAGGTTCATTTTGCCTTGTTTGTTTTAGAATCTATTAGAAAACGAGGTTTCATAAGGTTCATTTTTTTGTCACGGGCTCATCAAGTAGAGTGTGGTCACCCTTCGTGGGAAAAAGGAAAAAAGGAAAGAAAAAAGTCGGTCGAATAGCGGACAGATAAGTTTTAGTAATACTTTTTCTTTTACAGATCCTTCGTCGGTAGCTTAATTAAGTATATACCAGTTAGTATAAATTAGTGTTACAAGAGCCTGTTTCTGCGTTTGAAGAACATTTTTGCGCACAATAAGCACGCGGTAGACCTACGTTATAAATTATTAATTTCCAAACGCTCGTTTTTTGGTTGTTTTTTTTAATTAATTAATAGCATGGCACTCCCGTCAAGTACTTGCAGTCGCTCTGAATGGAAATTTGCCGCTTACGCGTTTACGTTGGTTAATAAAAATGAACAGTTAGTTTGCAGGTGGTGCTCAAGCAGGGAAGTGCTGAGGAACGAGTTAGAACGTGAGAGGGAGGCCAGAGTGAGGCTTGAGGAAAGGTGATGCTCCTGACGGCAAAATTAGAATCCCTTGAGACCCCAGTTACGAACCCTCCTGCCTCAGTTTCTACTATAATATAAAATTACTAATAGCCCTATCTCTTCCCATAGTTCTCAACCCTTCGTTCAAGTGCGTAATGGAGCCCCATTGAGAAAACCTAAGACTTGTCTACCATAATAACGAACAATAAGTTTTCTGTTTTAGGTTTCGAAAATGCTGATGAACCGGAAATACGACTCGTTGGCGATTCCATTGTTCGAGGGCAGCTCGAGGAATTCTGTGGGAGAAACCCTCGTCGTAGGCGCCGTTACTGCTACCCTGGTGCAAGGATGGAGGATATAACTAATAATATTGACCATTTTACAGACGGAACCTCTGAGGACACAACGTATGTTATTCATGTCGGTACTAATAACGTTTTAAATTCTAGATCGGAAGAGCTGCAGGCTAGGTACAGGGACTTACTAGAGCGATAAAGGAAAAAACTAATAAGATTGTTTTAACAGGTATATTTCTTTGAATTATCCAACGTAGCGATTTCTACAGCAAGGCGACCTATATCAACAATAACCTAAAGTCTCTTTGCCAACAGGAAGGAGTGCATTTTGCGAATTTTTGGAACAGTTTCTACGGCAAGAGGGACTTGTTTCTCGGAGATGGACTTCATCTTAATGACGTTGGAGCTGCGCGTTTAGGAAGATTATTTCATAATACTGTCTCTTCTTTTCAGGCTGCCGCAACTCGAACGGCCCCGGCGTACTTTCCTCAAAGTTCACCTGGCTCGCGAAGGTGTCGCAATTGAAAACAATTTGAAGGTTCTATCCTTAAATGCTCGTAGTCTACGAAATAAAAAAACGAATTTTTTTCTTTCATTGCTTGTAAAGACTATGATTTAATTGCGATAAATGAATCGTGGCTTAGCACTGAAACACGTGATTTTAGGGGAGTATCAAATTAGAGGTTATAGACTTTTTGTTAAAAACAGAATAGGTAGACGAGGAGGCGGTGTTATGTATGTTATATAGCAATGATAATATTGCGAACGTTACAGAAGTAAAGCACAAAATTCCAGAACCGATAGATTCGACTATAGCAGAACTTAAATTGAACGAGTTCAAATTTCTTCTTGCCGTTATATATAAGCCCCCTAATCAAACAGCTGATACGGACGAAGCGTTATATAGTGAACTAAAGAGAATAATAGGTAGTAAGCAGGCCTTAGTTATGGGTGACTTTAATTGCGCCAACGTGAATTACGATACAATTCAGGGAGACGCGGAAGACAATCGTGTAGTAAATTTTCTCAAGGATAGCTTTCTTATTCAAAAGGTTGGGGAACCTACGAGGTTGGACAATATTTTAGATTTAATAATAACTACGGATGATAGGCTAATCACGGATCTTCAAGTAATAGAACCGTTAAACAATAGCGATCACAATATGGTAGAGTTTGTCCTCTCAGTAAGTCACTCGAAACCAGCTAACTCGACTAAAATTCCTAACTTCCAGCACGCAGACTTTTGTAAATTTAGAAATGAATTGTTACACGTCAATTGGGAAAACGTAGTGGGGATCTCCAACGCAAAAATAATGTGGGAATCGTTTGAAACAGTATTTAGGACTATAAATGAGGAATGGGTACCGTACAAGAATAAGCGTGCGAAAGTAAATAACAAGCCCTTGCGGTTTACTTCTAGAGTATGGGATATTATAAAGAGTAGAGATAGGGCTTATAGGCTACATAAGTACGATAAAGACAATTTGTGGTACGAAACAACTACATATCTCTATGGTGTGAAGCGAAAGGTGTAATAAAAAAGTCCAAGCGCGAATTTGAAATCTCCATAGCTCGTGACGGCAAAGAAAACCCCAAGCGATTCTTTCAATACGTCAACAATAGGAATCCAGTAAAAAGTGTCTTGGGGCCGTTGAAAAATGTTAACGGGGAGCTAGTTTCTGAAAACAAGGAAATGGCTACATTGCTAAACGAATTTTTTACGTCACTTTTTACTATAGAAGATGTAATAAATATCCCTATGGTCATATACATAATACCTTTTGATAATGGTATTTTGGATAATATTGTGGTTAGTGAAAGTGGGGTAATGCGCTATATTGATAAAATGAAAATGCGTAAATCACCGGGGCCGGATTCCATATATCCCATACAACTAAAAGAATTAAAAGAAAGCATTGTTGTGCCGCTAACAAAGATTTTTAATGTGTCTATTTCTGAGGGGTGCGTACCAGATAATTTCAAGTTAGCAAATGTAACACCTATTTTTAAGAAAGGCAATAAAGATGCGGCGGGAAATTATAGGCCAATCAGTTTAACGTCTGTTGTAGGTAAGTTACTGGAATCAATAATTAGGGATCGTATAGTCGAACACTTATAATTGCATAACTTGATTAGAAATACGCAGCACGGTTTTAGGCGAAACAAATCTTGCTTAACTAATCATTTAGAATTTTTTCAAAGCGTGGTTGAAGTTTATGATAGTCATCGGGCGGTTGATGTAGTGTATTTAGATTTTCAAAAAGCGTTTGACACCGTACAGCACAAAAGACTCATTGAAAGAACTAAGGCTCATGGAATCAGTGGGGTTGTAATAAATTGGATAGAAGAATGGTTGTTGATGGAGTGGAGTCGTGTTGGGCTAATGTAGCGAGCGGCGTTCCTCAGGGTTCTGTATTGGGCCCCTTGCTTTTTCTTATATATATTAACGATTTAGATGTCGGGCTAGTCACTACAGTTTCAAAGTTTGAGGATTACACGAAGTCGTGTGGTAAGGTGATTAATGACGAAGATAGAGGTAAAATCCAGGAAGAGCTGAATAAAATAGTGGATTGGTCAGTCACATGGCAAATGAGATTTAACGTCGATAAGTGCAAAATTTTACAAATAGGTTCGCGTAATGGTAATTTTGCGTATAGTATGTCAGGGAAGGAGTTAGCAAGCGTAGAGCAGGAAAAAGACTTAGGAGTTATCGTCACTGGTGATTTAAAAGTAGCGAAACAAAGTACAGCAGCGGTCAATAAAGCGAACAAAGTGCAAGGTTTTATAGCTCGGATTTTGAGTACAAATCGCGATATTATTGTTCCTCTTTATAAATCATTAGTAAACCCCATTTGGAGTACGCGATCCAATTTTCGAATCCGCATATGCGAAAAGATATAGACAAAATCGAAAGAGTTCAAAGACGAGCAACTAAGATGATTCCGTCGCTTACGTCGAAGTTGTACGAGGATAGGCTTAAGGAGTTAAAATTGACTACACTCGAGACTAGGAAGCTAAGGGGTGATTTAATCCAGGTTTTCAAAATTCTGAATAGGTTCGATAACGTAGATAGAGATAGCTTTTTCGAAATATCTCAATATAATAAGACTAGAAATAACGGGTGTAAGTTGACAAGTAGAAGGTTCGAGACAGCAGTTGCCAAAAACTTTTTTACGCAGAGAATAGTAAATAGCTGGAATAGTTTGTCAGGAGAAGTAATCAGTAGCACGTCTATAAACATGTTTAAAAATCGATTAGACGCATATGTTGATAAATTGGGTATAGTTTAAGGTAGTAAAATTAAGGCTTTGTGGTTCGGAACCCACGTAAAATTGTAGGTCTTCTCCGCCACCATGGAGGACATGGACAATACACAATTACAAACACAGTTAGGTAGCCCAGCCATGAGTGGATCCTAGGATCTTTGTTGGTCTGGAACACTATAACATAACATACATATATATATATATATATGTATATATACACGGTGTTTCAAGAGGAAAGGTCAACACTTCGAGAGGTGATAGTATCGGTTATTGTGGGAAAAAAAGTTCAGATGAACATGTGTCTAATTCTGAATGGTTACAGAGATAGAGCTGTTTGAATCTGATGCGCGCGCAGCTCTTCCTCCCCCTTCCCTCCCCTATAACCTTGAACCATGTAAGCTATAAAGTATGCATGTAACATAAGCCAATCGACAGCTGACTGTTGTGAGTGACATTGTTTGGTGTTTAAAACAGTGTTAAGAATGCCACACACCTTCACACATGCCGAATATGCAGATATGGTATGTCTACGGTTTTTGCGATGGAAGTGCAACAGCTGCTGTTGCAGAATACCGTCGACGGTTTCTGAACCGCAGAATTCCGGATCGAAGTGTGTTTACCAGTGTTTTCAACACATTGCGTGAGATTGGTACATCTCCCAGCGCTCATGTTTCATCTGAACGTGAAGGTCCCCAAGATGTGGATGAAGTGGAAAACATTCTTCAGTTGGTGGAGCGTAGTCCTTCTACTAGCTCACGAAGAATTTCTACACGTCTCGGTGTGCTACACACAAGAGTATGGCGAACATTACGTGAAGAAGGCTTGCATCCATATGTACAGCGTGTACAACACCTTCAACCAGGAGACGCTGCCATGCGACTGGAATTTTGTCATTGGGCAAATGCTAATCGCCGATTGCTTCGATTAATACTGTTCACCGATGAAGCTACTTTCACCCGTGACGGTATCAACAACACTCGTAACTCTCATCGGTGGTCAGACGAAAATCCAAATGCCACTGTGGAAACAAATTTTCAACATCGCTTCTCTGCCAATGTGTGGTGCGGTATCATCGATGATCAGCTGATTGACCCTGTTACTTTAGAGAATCGTCTTACAGGACAAAGTTACCTAGAATTTCTGGAAAATGAATTGCCAGGACTATTGGAGGATGTTCCTTTGGCTACACCCGCTGGTGTGTACTTTCAGCATGACGGAGCTCCTCCACATTCTACCCGTCTGGTGATGCAATACCTAAATCAAACTTTCCCTGGTCGATGGATCGGCCGCGGTGGTCCCATTCAATGGCCACCAAGGTCCCCAGACCTCTCTCTGTTAGGTTATTGTTTGTGGGGGTGGATGAAAAGTCAAGTTTACAAAAAGGTGGATACACGAGACGAATTGCTCGCGCGCATTTTGGATGCTGTTCCCCGTATAAAGGAACGTCAAGATCAACTCAGACGAACAACATGCGATCTTCGCACACGAGTTGCAAAGTGCATTGAGGTTGACGGTGGGATTTTCGAAAACGTATTGTAAACTGTAACAAATTTGTCATTTCTGTATCTGATACTATTCAAAATGCCAATGTTTAAACATTAAATGTTAGAAACAGTAATTGGTTTCTCTTTCTTGATTACGATTAACAATGCTTTTGTATTTGTAGATTCAAACAGCTCTATCTCCGTAACCATTCAGAATTAGACACATGTTCATGTGAACTTTTTTCTCACAATGACCAATACTATCACCTCCCAAAGTGTTGACCTTTCCTCCTGAAACACCCTGTATATATACACACATATATACACATATATATATATATATATATATACACACACACATATATATATATATATAGACACACACACATATATATATATATATACACACACACACATATATATATATATACACACACATATATATATATATATATATATATATACACACACATATATATATATATATATATATATATACACACACATATATATATATATATATATATATACACACACACATATATATATATATATACACACACACACATATATATATATATATATATACACACATATATTATATATATATACACACACATATTATATATATACACACACACATATATATATATATATATATATATATACACACACATATATATATATATAATATATATACACACACATATATATATATATATACACACACATATATATATATATACACACACATATATATATATATATATATACACACACATATATATATATATATATACACACACATATATATATATATATATATACACACACATATATATATATATATATATACACACACATATGTATATATATATATACACACACATATGTATATATATATACACACACATATATATATATATATATATATATATATATATATATATATATATATATATATTCCCTTAAGGTACATATCTATAAATTAGTTGCTATTTAGATTTTTGAAAGATATATATTTCTAAATTTTTTTCGGGATAAACTATGAAACTTCTGTTTTCCCTGTCACCCTACCACGCAGGTGAGCGTTTTGCTCCAATAATCAGTGTTGGATCAACTCGCAGCTGCAGGAAATTCCGACACTAAAGACTCTGAAACTACTTTTTCTGAATTTACCTTCCTATGTTTTGACCCTAATCTGACGACTAATTCGTCGTTCTCTCTCTACCATTTCTGAAAATCTGATAACTTACGTTTTTAATGTATGGAAGGTGACAGGTAAAATTTCGACTCGTTCGTTACTAATTAACTTCTGATATATATATATATATATAGTGACTACTGAAGTGGCAGAGACGTTTGCAAACACCTTAACAATGTTCCATCAATACAAACACGACCAAGATGACGTCACACAAGCACGACCAAGATGACGTCACAGCGCAGGAATATTTTGAAAACAACACATCGATTTCGTTACAAGGACTTCAGGACTGGTAACCATAATTGGCCACTATATATAGGAATAATACAAGTAGGGTAGGTACAGTAAATGAATTACGTAATACACCGATTTGTTTTCTTAAACACAAAACAACGAGGTAATTTTTATAACCTTATTAATATTGTTTGCTTGGGTGTAAGCCAAGCTGATGACCCCTAATCATTCATTCCACTATCATCATTCATAAATTACAGTAAGCCTACTTTCTTAGCCACAGCAAATCAATGATTCATAGACCACTATAAGTTGGTGATTCTGGAGTGACTATAAATTAGTGACTCCAGCCTTATCATTAATCATTCTCAATCAATTAACCATTATCATTATTATAATGCCAACTTTACGCTATAAACCCGTAACATCAAAGTGGTTAAGATTAAGCTTATATATATATATATATATATATTATCACAGGTAAGGTAACCATTTTACTTCAATTTATTCTTTTAGAACTCGACTTGTCCATTTGAGCCGACACATACACACACACCGACTATATATAATATATATATATATATATATATAATATATATATATATATATACGTTCATAGATCTTCGATGAAGTAAATCGAAGTTAAACTCGACCAATGTTGTTTATACTCGTACTAAACACACCAATGTTATTATTATTATTGTACCAGAGACATCCATTTATTCCTCGACAACGTTTCTTTATATATATGTATATAGGCGTGTTTGTCTCTTTCCCTCCTTTTCCCACCACGAAAAACAGCGTCAGACGTTATACATCATAACCATAACTATCTTGTTGCCTATGCCTTCAAGATATGCTTAAAAATCTACAAAGTCACAAGCTATATATAGGCTACAGTATTTTGCGGAAGAGCTGATTCTTGGCTCTCTCTCTCTCTCTCTCTCTCTCTTATATATATATATATATATATATATATATATATATATACATTTAACTGCAATGACCACGCAGTATATAAATGAATAGAAACGACATAATATTAAGGAACGTTTCTGCACACGCGGAAGAGAAATAACGAATAAATGAAAATGAGGCGAACCGCCCGGGAATCGAACCCAAGGCCTTCCAATTGCCGGTTGGATGCGCTACCATTACACCACGGACCTCAATCATTCACAATCGAAATTCTCCTACATAGGGCAGAAACCAATGCCCTGAGAGGGCACCCTCGCAAATCGTGAATATGTGCATTTAACTGCAATGACCACGCAGTATATAAATGAATAGAAACGACATAATATTAAGGAACGTTTCTGCACACGCGGAAGAGAAATAACGAATAAATGAAAAATGAGGCGAACCGCCCGGGAATCGAACCCAAGGCCTTCCAATTGCCGGTTGGATGCGCTACCATTACACCACGTAATGGTGTAATGGTAGCGCATCCAACCGGCAATTGGAAGGCCTTGGGTTCGATTCCCGGGCGGTTCGCCTCATTTTTCATTTATTCGTTATTCTCTTCCGCGTGTGCAGAAACGTTCCTTAATATTATGTCGTTTCTATTCATTTATATACTGCGTGGTCATTGCAGTTAAATGCACATATTCACGATTTGCGAGGGTGCCCTCTCAGGGCATTGGTTTCTGCCCTATGTAGGAGAATTTCGATTTGTGAATGATTGAGGTCCGTGGTGTAATGGTAGCGCATCCAACCGGCAATTGGAAGGCCTTGGGTTCGATTCCCGGGCGGTTCGCCTCATTTTTCATTTATTCGTTATTTCTCTTCCGCGTGTGCAGAAACGTTCCTTAATATTATGTCGTTTCTATTCATATATATATATATATATATATATATATATATATATTTTTTTAAATTTAATTTCATGAAATTCAACTATTAAGCACACACTATATAGCAATAATTTAAAACACACTAAAGCCCAATAACATAATCGCGGCATACAATCACAACTGAATTAACTAAGAACGATGAAGTTTTTAGACCCGCCTTGCCTGCCGAAGGCACGTCGAACACCTGTATATGGGGAAACGTATCGATAAGAAATCTCGTACTAATGACTCTCAAAGAGTGCATAGAGCGAAGCGTAAATTTTAATCCCCAAGCAGCATTCTCTCTCTCTATCTCTCTCGCATTCGCTCACTCTCTCTAATTCGGGAACAGTAGAAATCAAATAACTTTACTAAAAATGCAATCTCAATAAAGTATACTTTTGCATTTAAGAAAAACATTCACAATTTCTACTTTTCAGAAAATTGCTTCTCTCTATGTTTCAAACCCAATTTTCTACATAAACTTAAATGTATCCTTAAAATAATGTTAAAATTTATAGTCTTACCGATTTAATTTATCATAAATCAGTGGTCTAAGAAACATAGCAGTTGTTAATTTATTTCCGTTACGCATATATATATATAATTTGAATAAATTGCCGAAGGATTGCTATTCAGGTTTTTAAAAAAAAAAATTTCAGGATAACCTATATGAAACAACTGTTTTACCAACGGAGTTTTAGAGTGTATCGGCGCCAAGTCGACGGATGGGGACAGATAATTTCGATTCACTAATAACACTATGTAACAAAATTTTGGAAAATTTGTGTTTATCTTATTATTTTGGTGTTTCTTCATGTTTTCGGGTGCGCTGAATTAAAAAATCGCATTACCTTTCTCGTGAAAACTCTAGTTTCTTCTGAAAACCATAATCTAGTTTCGTACCTAGTGGCTTATCAGAGAGCAAAATCACAATGAAGAAAAGGAAAGGAAAATAAATATATTTCATATTTAAAGATATATAATGTCATCTATGTCATTAATGTAGATTGCGAATAGCAATGGGCCTAACACCGAACCCTGAGGGACACCGCTACCTACATCTAACAATCCCGATTCCCTACCATACCATTAACAACGACCCTCTGTTTCCTGGCACGAAGCCATTCCTCTAACCAGTTAGCTACTTGACCGCATATACCGTGCACTTTAACTTTCGGAATTAATCTTCTATGCGGAACTGTATCGAACGCTTTTTTAAAGTCTAAATAAATAACGTCAGCCGCGCTACGCCTATCGTATTCGCGCACTATTTCGTTATAAAACTCTAACAAATTAGTTAAACAAGATTTATGGCGTGGAAACCGATGCTGACTACTATTAATCAAATCGCGACTTTAAGTGATCGACGATACGATCCCTAACTACAGATTCCAAAAGTTTACCGACAATTGACGTTAAGGTAATAGGCCTATAATTGCTAGCTACTGTGCGGTCGCCTTTTTAAAAAATGGGCGTTAACGTTAGCTAATTTGAAGTCTTCAGGAATAATCCCCGCTTCCAGTGACTTATTAAAATTTTTCTTAAGGGGTCTACGATAACGTCTTTCAAATCTTTCAAATATGTCTAGGATAAAGCGCGTCAGGGGCTGGAGCCTTGCTAACTTTTAGCTTATCGATATAATTCGCAATCTCACCCTCGTAAACAGTTATTTCATTCAAAATAGTCTCGCTACTAAATGGAACGATATCGTCCCGTCGGGGACATTATTTGCGTCTTCTACGGTAAAAACTGTCGGAAAAAGTTGTTAAAAATCCCGCCATCGCCTGAGTGTCGGAAGCCAAAGCGCCGTTAGCGTCCACTAGAGGGCCTATGTTATTTTTTATCGGCTTACAATATTCACGTAGTCAAAAAACTTTTTCGGATTATGTTTATTATCTTCAGCTACAAGTATCTCAAAATTACGCTTAGCATTCCTAATAGATTTTTTAACCTGACGTCTAAGCTCGACATACCTATTAAAGTTAGCTATCGTGCCATTGTGCTTATTAAGTCTATACGCTCTGTTACGCTCGTTTATAAACTCACTATTTCCCTAGTCCACCACTGGGTCTACCACGATTACTAGTGCGCTTGGGCCTACGCGGCATAAAACTCTTTCGATATTCAGAAAACTTTCTTTAAAAACGCCTCCAGTGAAAATTTGCGTCATTACCCATAAATAAATTATCCCAGTTCACTACTCTCATCCTATTCGCAAAACTATCAAAATGGCCCTACGAAAATCAGGGGCTTCTATTACGTTACTATCCTTACTGTTTTCTATCAATAGCTTAAACCTAATAATTTGGTGATCATTACATCCCAAACTCTCACCTACTCCAAACCTTCGACTATATTATCGTCGTTCGTCATCATCACGTCTAAAATATTATCACCGGCGCGTTGGTTCGGTAACCATCTGTCGTAAAAAATTATCTTCCATGAACTCAATCAGTCTCAAACCCTCATCATTATCAGTAAACGTCTCGTAATTAACGTTAGGGCAGTTAAAGTCTCCAACAAACTATACTATCCCGATTATTAACAAAGTTACTAAGAATGGTGTAAAATCTAGTATCGGTATCGAGGGGTTGAACGGGAGGTCTATAAACAACAACGGCATTAAAGCTAATCCTACGCGCCCTAACTTCAACGCATATCGCATTAATTGCTGTCGGAAGATCTATCTTAACCTCGATAGCCCTAAGGGAATTACAAATGTACAACAGAACGCCGCCACCAATCCTATGTAACCTATGATTAGTAATTCGTTTAAAATCCGCAATATCAAGTTCCCCAACATGTTCCGATTTACGGTATTTAACCAAGTTTCGGTTATAGCAACTATATCGTAGTTCCCCGAATAAATTATCGCCTTAAATTCGGTCAATTTATTTCTAATACTAAACGCGTTACAATAAAAGATGTTTAAATTATTTTTTACCACGTCGGGCCGGCGTTTCCCGGACCCACAACGTTTAAAGAGGACTTCGACCTATATAGCTTTCGAACTTTCTCATCGATTAACCTATACCTAACCTAGCATTCCCTATTTCATTGAAATGCACCCCCATCTTTTATAAAAAGGCTAGGATCACAAAATTCTGACCACAGCTTTAAGAAGGGTACATTTTCCAGAGCACAAATCTCTTCTAGTTTAGTGTTGAAAAATATTGTTTATGACGTAATTCGAAAAATTAAACCGTGCCTAGGAGTAATACCTAGAACTAAAGACCTATTTGATCTTGCCTTCAGGCACCTAATTAACCCCCTGTATCTCTCCAAAAGGTCAGGCACTCTCGTATCGGGCCTATATGAGTCGTTGTCCCCTACCATCGTCACCAACATCGAGTGACGGGAGGCAACATCAATCCTATCTATTTCGTCTCTAACTCTGCCAACCCTGGCCCCTGGTAGACAGACCCTCCTCCTCTTGGTTGGATTCCGTTCAACGAACTCCTTATCCATATGACCCACTAAGGAGTCCCCAATTAAAATCGTTTCTCCCTCGTTCACATCCCTATCCAACTGGGCGAAAGGGTGAGAAACCTCGATAGCGGGGGATTCCTATCACCTAACGTACGTGGCCTAGCTCCACCCTTAACTACTTTGAATCCCTCCCCGTCTACTAGTCTCGGACTAACCTTAACCCCTTCCTCAACTCTGTCTAACCTTCCCGATAAGCTACCTATACTAGAAACTAGGTTCCTGTGTGTATAAAAAAAGTCCTAAGCTCCGCTCACTGTAAGATCAATGAAAGGGTCACGTGACTCCTGCTACTACCTGGGCATATCTCTAACCCTGCGTGCTCAGTTGACCGCTGCAAGCCCTGGGTCTCACGTGTATTTGAAGAATTTTCACGTAGAAGGAAAAATAGTGATGACTACCTTTGATATTGCGTGCTCGACGTTTATGACGTGGTATTCGGTAAACTCAGAAGATGTGGTGAATAATGAAAGACTCCCTAGCCCTCCCTCCTTTGAGACTTTTAAGGCTACGTTGAACCGTGCGAAGCGTGAGGGGTAAGAGGTTCAAATACTCTATGGATATTCTGGCGAGAGCATTGCCGGATTTCGCGGCACAAACGATGTAATGGACTACGTTGTAGGGTTAAACTGTATAAAAGCGTACATAATTATACCGTGAAGTAAAAGAAACAACACGTGCAGAAGAGAAGCAACGTGTATGGGTAGTGAGTGTTGTTGATGAATGGCGTGACAATTGGTATTATGTCATGCTGCATCATACCGAGTACGCGTACCCTGCGGCTGAGAATGTAAATCTTGTCATAATGGACAGCCCCAAATATTTTTACCACTACATTCATATATATCATGACGAGGTTCGCAGTGAGGTTATGGCTAAAGGCCTGTTTGAGGTTTTAATAGAATTTAGAGACGAGTATCGCTTGCTAGGCAAAAAGGAAAAATATGGGCTCATGTTTTTCTCAAATAGTGCGCCGGAGTATGAATAAAATGTGTATAATTCGTGAAAATCGCCCTGAACAAAAATGTCTGTTGCGCAATCTGGGGAGTGATAAAACATTAAAGCCGATATTACTTCGTGTGTCGGAAAAGATCTCTAAACGGTTGCCCAGTATAATAGGGCAAAAGTATTCACTTGACTCTTTCATGTTGGAACAAACCCGTACACGAAACATTAACGCTTGGTATGACTCACCCGTGTAACTCGTTTCCCGCACCTGTCTCCGAGCCAAACCACGCACCGGCTGCTCATAGTCATCTCAGAGCTTGAACCGAAAGACGTGCACTAGGGTAGGTTGATTTTGAACTGTGATCTTGGACTAGTCTAGATAGAAAGGTATTAATGTATAAAAAACGTTGCACCAATTCATATTTGTGAAAATGATTGTTTTTTTGAGGATTGTTAATTATTTTTAAGTTGTAAAATTGCCGAATTTTACGCGTAAAATCGCGCGCACGGCATTCGCGCAATGTAAACAAACAAAATATCGGACCTTATTTCATCAAAATAATCAATTAAAATTCGGCTTTAACAAAACGATGCTTGAAACTTATTGTAAATGCATTATAGATGTTTATTAATGTATTATTTTGTATTTTTTAATGATATTTACCTATAAAATGTGTATTAAATTAAGTTATTTTATGTTGCGTTCATTTAATTGTGTTTGTTTTCAGATATTTCATAAAAATGGGTAAAAAACGGAAGTCTGCTGTGTTAACTCGAAGTGATAGTGCCAAAACATTCAGTGGCTAGCCTTCCCCTTTGGATGAAACAGAGCCTCCTACCCTCCGCCAAGTTATTCAGTACAGTTATTTCCTCCAAAACAGCCACCCGGACTTGAAAGACTATGATATTGCTAAAATGATAGCAAAGGATGTGATTGAGATCTGGCAGGCAGTGAACCCGCGGCTGCCCCTGTATGAGGAATATTATGTAGTGAAATTGGTGGATAAAGTGTGCTTCAAGAAAGCAAAAGAGATAAACAGGAAATCTCTTTCTACAGTCCAGGAGCAGAATCTGGAGGAAAAGCTGGATAAACTTTTTGACATTTCTGCTCGCACCTGTAAGCTACTTGTTCGTCCCTGTGATGACAATGCTGTGAAGTGCAAGAAAGAAAATTATCAAACACAGCACATAATCTGCACTTGTCCTCCCAGTAAGAAGGTAATGCTATTATTTTTTTAACTTTTAACTGGCCTAACTTAGTGCGATTAGGTGCCTTTTAAATGGAAGGAAATTCAATGCTTGTAATTGAAAAATATCCGCATTTTCCTCCTGTAATCTTCCTTTCCCCTCCCCTGGTAATAGAAATTAATAATCAATTTTTTTTCAGGATTTTATCTCTTATTTTAGATCCGCTATTTAATATACTTTAATATTTCAGGTTCCAGTAGAGGAGAGGGAATACTTGAGAGATCAGAGGGCCAAAATAGGACCCATGGGCTCTTTCCAGCTGGGATCTGTGGATAAAGCTGCTGTGAAGAGACCAGAGGGCTGCAGCTGAAGCAGAAAGATTACAGAGCCAGATTCAACAGCAGCAGGAAGTGGATTTGGCCACTTTTGCCTCCACACCTTCACAAGATATTTCTTTTGAATCCAGCTCAGGAGAATCAGGAGAGGTAATATATTTTTTTTCTTATATCTTATCCCATTTTTACCCAAATTTAGCCCTACTTTTTGTCCCTATTTCCCCCTTTTTCGCTTTAGTAATTTATTATTTTTTTCGCCGACTTTTTACCTGAATTTTTACCCATTTTTTTCTCCTATTTTCCCCCATTTTCGTTTAAGTAATTTATTCTTATTTCCGCCCATTTTCGTCGATTTTTACCCATATTTTTCCCTACTTTTTCCCCTATTTTCCCCCATTTTTGCTTTAGTAATTTATTTTTTATTTTCATTTCAGCCATCTGGTGGTGAAGCTGAAGAGTTCAAGCCAAGGAGGCACCCAAGTGTAGGTTACAGCTTTTTGAAAACCCCCAGATATGCCATGGAACTGAACAGGGGTGATGTTTCTTCCAATCTTGGGGCAAGTCTTGCTAATGCCTTCCTCCTGGACTTACAAGCTATGGACCTGCTTAAGCCTGGCCTTGATGTGAAACAGATAATAGTTGATAAATCGAAAATGGACAGGGAAAAAGCTAGAATGAAAGTGAAAAGTGATGAAAAGCACAAAGAGGGTCTGGAAAAGTTAGTCTGTATTGGGGTTGATGGGAAAGTTGACAAGGACACTTTGCTGTACAGAGAAGTTAAGGATGAAAATGGGGAGACTAAGCTGAAGAAAGGAAAGGGACAAGAGCACCATTTGACTTTCACAAAGGAGCCGGGAACTGAAAGTGGAACATATCTTACTCACAGAGTCATCCCAATTAAAGGTGCGACTGGAGTTGTTCTTGATGAAGAAGTTGCTAGTGTCTTGCAGGAGTTTAACCGTGTTCATACCCTGAAAGTTGTCCTCCTTGACAACACAAATACAAACACTGGCTGGGAGGGAGGCCTTGTAACAGCTCTGGAAAATAAAATTGAGCGGAAATTGCACACCATTGGCTGTTCACTGCATCAGAATGAGCTTCCTTTCAGAGCTGTTTTCAAGCATCTTGATGGCAGTACCAAAAGTCCCACTGCTTTCACTTGTCCGCTGGGAAAACTCTGAAATTGACTACCAAGATCTGCCACAAGTGGAATTCACCAAACTCAGTGGCCCCCTGGATGACATGGAATTTGCTGAGAAGACACTGAATTATCTCAGTAGCGACCAGAGGCTTCTTTTGGAGTATGTGCTTGGAATTTCCAGGGGCAAAGTCAACCCAAGATTTGCTGCCTGGAAAATTGGACCATTAAACCATGCAAGATGGTTGACTTTGGCAATTAGATTGATGTGTCTGTGGACCAGAGGTGCTTACCCTCCAGAACTACAGGATAAGCTTTACCAGGCCATCAAGTTCATTGTGGAAGTGTATGCAGTCAGTTGGTTTGAGATCAAAAGGGACAGCAAGTTCCACAATCAGCAGCTGTACATCTTCAACATGATCCAGAGGATCAAGCAGCAGTCTGAAGAAATCCAGGGTGTTGCTTTCAAGAACCTGAAATACAATGCTTTTGCCTTGCTGCCCGAGAATGTGCTGTACTCCATGATGAAGTCTGATGACTTGGAAGTGAGAAGCTGCTCAAGAAAATTCTGTCCATCAGGTAAGCATTTATTAATTTAAAAAAATGTGAAAAAAAAATTTGATTATGGGGATTTATTTAATAAAAAAAAGGCCCGAGTTCTATAAATCCCCATAATCGAATTATTTTTCACATTTTCTTATCCCAATTCCCCCCTTCCCCTCTGATAATGGAAATAATCTTACCTTCTTTCTGAAAAAAAATTAGATTATGGGGATCTATAGAACTTGGGTTTTTTTTTTAATTTAAGTTAATTTAAATCAGCAATTCTGAGACTAATAGGGATTAAATCTTAAACTGGAATAAAAAATAAATTATTATTCTTTCAGAAGTGGGAAGCCAGCCAAGAAGAGGCTGAAGATCACAGCCATCAACATTGAAGCTACCCACTGGTCAGAACTAATCAACCTTTCTCAAAGTGGCATCTGTGAACCTGCTCTCACAGAAGACTTTTCTGACCAGGAGCTTCAAGAAGTATTGCTGAATGGCACCAAGCTGGAGCTGCCTGATCTTCCTTCACATTCTCAGAGTGTTGAAAGGGCCGTGAAGCTGACATCTGAAGCTTCCCATACTGTTTATGGACTCGAATCAAGGCACAAACACATTCTGGCCAAAGCCCTAAGCCTCCAGATGAGGCCTTCCTTTGCTTCTAAGGGCTCTTACAGTGAAAATTATGATGATTTTGGGATCTAAATGTCTCTTTGACTCTGTACATGTGTTTTTTACTTTTTTTCAATAAAATTGTGACTTTTTTCAGGATTTTTTTTATGAAAATAGCGTTTTTTCGGCCGAAAATTGTGAAAATGCGATACGATTTTTTGACGATTTTTGAAACGGTTTCCTCAAAAAACGGTTAAAGCTAGGGATCTGAAATTTTTTGTCAGTTATCATATTAAGCCCTGACTATCTCGACTAGTCCAAAGTCGATATCTAAAAAAATGCGGAAAATCAACCTACCTTAACGTGCACTCCTCACAATAGAATACGATGGAGCTTCCTTTGAGCAGCATTCTCAATGCCGTATACGATGTGTCCGTGACGAAGTCATTGCGTGTGTTCAGGCGTAAAACCGGTGCCGTTAACTATGTACTGGAAACGACTTGTAGACAAACAAACTCTGGTAAACGGAATGTTATTTATTTAAGTGTTGAGGAGATGAATAGAGTCTTCGTGATAGTTGAGAAGTGGAGCGAGGATCGTTATAAAATACCTGCAGGTGTAGGTACAAGAAGAGAGCAGATTAGTGATACCCCCTCACATGCCATTGTTTGTACGTTGTGTATAAATCGCGACCAGCCATGCATTGATACAAGAATGATGTGGAAGAATGCGTCTGATAATAACGTTCTTGTCCCCACGCGAAACCGTTTCATCCTCGACAGAATGTTTGAAATCGTCGGTTTCCGTAAGCTAAAGCCTATATTAGACGCACGTGTTGCCGATATGCTTTATTTTGATACGGTTCTTGAATACGCATACACCGCTCTGCTCGACGGGTTTACCGAGTGTAGGACTGAACAAGGCAAGAATGGTCTGGAACTGGATGCTTATTTAAAAAGTATAGACTCTTTGAAATATCATGAACTTTGGTACAAAGAACTTGAGCGGTACAGGGCTGAGCTCACCTACACTGTTCACCGTGAAGAATTGTTTCTTTATATAATGAGCAACTGTCGTTACGACTTAGAACATTATTTCAACTGCCACTATGCGTTGTGAAGAAGAGTTCACAGTTGAAAAGCTTGGATTGGAAAGAATAAACCCTCGATTAGAAAGTAGTGTTTATAAAATTGAATTTAATAATGATGTTGTGGCTAACGATGACCTCTTTGTGCGTGCTTTTGAGTTTATTCTGTCCGTGTTTAAAGAGTTATAATTTTCCAACCAATTGTAAAGTAGCCACAAAAATAGTACTGAACGAATTGAAGGCTCTTTACATTGAATCTAAGCATCCGCTCACTTTGAGTGGTGAAATAATGTTAAATAATATTTATTGCATGGTACAAAGCAACAATGATGTAACTAGATTCGATCACGTGCAAGTTTAGTATTTTAGTTAAGCGCAGTAGAACAATGTGACTATAGATTTCTCCTGTACTATTATTATTTTAATGTTTATATATTAATTTTTGAATGTATATTTATTTCTATATATTTGTTAAAATTTTATTATTTAACAGAAATGTGTACAGGGTGGGCCGTAAGTTTCCATACATAGGAAAATTTAAATACGTGCGTCGGTATTTGGATCAGCAGTTTCCGGATGCTTGGATTGGTCGGCGTGGTCCTGTGGAGTGGCCTCCCAGATCCCCAGATCTCACCCCCCTTGATTTCTATCTTTGGGGGCACTTGAAGGCCATGGTGTATCAGGAAAAGATACGAGACATAAATCATCTAAAGGAACGTATCACCAACGCCATTACAAGCATAACGTCAACTGTGCTAATGCGTGTTCATCAACAGTGGGGAACACGTATTGAAATGTGTTTTCAAAACAATGGCAACCATGTAGAGCATATTATATAAATAAAAATGGTTGTCCATAAAAAAATGTTTATTTTTCCTATGTATGGAAACTTACGGCCCACCCTGTATATAGATTTCTCCTGTACTAATATTATTATTTAAGAATAAACGATATATATATATATATATATATATATATACAATGTGTGTATTTTTGCTGTATATTATTTTTGAATGTATATTTCCTATATATTTCACGAAATTATTTCCCTTAACTCCTCTAAATAAACAGAATGATGTAGTTGTGTTTTATTATCCAATAAATGCTTTCCTGAGGGTCTATATAAACTATATTAAGGAATAGCTGGGTGATGGGAATATACATAAACAATGCACCTTCAATATATATATATATATATATATATATATATATATATATATATATATATACACTATACCAAATGGCTGGTTACGCCTTCTAAACCGACTGACGGATTTCTAAGCCAACTGCCAAGAATATCTCCATTAATTAAGTAAATAGCGCAATTTGGCAACTCAAAAGTTATCAATATATATATATATATATATGCACCTCCTATTTAAGCATTCTAAGCCAGATTAAACCTAAGCCAACTGGCGGATTTCGAGTTCTAAGCGACATGATGCTACCCTGAGCTCTCATTATGCGTCTGACGACCCAGGCGAAAACATGCTCATGCGCTCTCTCTCTCTCTCTCTCTCTCTCCTAAACTAGGGAAACCCTTTTGGGGGGAGGTCAACCTCCACTCCTCCTGTTTGGGTGGGATTTCCCCAGCTTGTGGCAGCTGGGAGGATTCCCCCTTTTTTTTGCACCAGGAGAGGAGGGGGTGGCGCTTTGCAAGAAGGGGGAAGGAGGTTGGCACTCAACTTATCAACATTGCAATTGCTCTGCACTCGTCTTGCTTGCGGCCATACTACTTTTTCGGACTGCAAGAGTAATTTCATGAACCATATTTATGCGTTGCACAGTTCTTGTGGATCGTCGCCTACCATTATTACCCGCATGTTGATTGCTTACATTTGCTTTTGTTTGAAATTTTCTAACAATTCGTGATCTTGTCTTTTTTCAGGTGAATCTTTGCACCCATATTCTCAACAAGAGTTCCTTTGCACCTGCGTCACATGAAACGACTCAACGATCTTGATTTTCCGTTGCAGCCTGCAAACGCGAGATCACTATTCGAGGGTTGAGTCATATTATCCTTTTCTTTTGTTTCCGCCTGAATTGTTCATTCAGGCGGTCAAACTTGTCACTCCAACTTAGATTGTTCCATATAGTTATATATGAATATAGGTAGGCCTATATGCGAAATAAAAACCCAAAACTGTTACCTTTCTGAAGAAGAAACACCAATAATAAAATATGCATCCATTATAAAATAACGAGCAAAAGAACAGCGACTTTTTTGAGGGCACACTATATACCAATTTTATGCAGGAAGGAGGGGTCAAAGGCAAATGCCCACTAAAGCGCCCCTGCCATAAAAGAAAAAAGAGCCAAAATCAAGGTCCGGGGTTTTCGAGATGCCTAGAAACTCTGCGTTTGAGAGATGGGAGGTCATAGACAGGAGGAAAGAGGGATTGAGGAAGATTGTTCCAGAGTTGAGCGGTTGAATAGACAAAAGACTGAAAATACCGATTAACCCTTGCATTAGATTGTTGGATAAAAAAGGAATGATAAACTGTAGAAAGTCTGGTACTGCGTGCTCTCCTTAAAGGAGGAAGAATGCAATTAGAGGTCAGTGGAGCAATGTCCGTTATAATAGCGATAGTAAAGAGAGAGTGAGGCAACATTACGGCGAAGAGAGAGAGAGAGATTGAAGACAGTCAGTGAGAGGCGGGGAATTGATGAGACGAAAAGCCTTTGATTCCACCCGGTCAAGTACGACTGTGTGGGTTGAACCACCCCACACATGAGAAGCATGCTCCACACAGGGGCGAACAAGACCCCTGTACAGAGACAGCAACTGAGTGGAGGTGAAGAAACTGAGGAGGCGGTACAGCACACCTAACTTCTTAGAAGCTGTTTTAGAAAGAGGGTATATGTGATCTTTCCAGAAAAGATCACGAAAAAAGGAAACGCCAAGAATGTTAAGAGAAGAGGAAGCACTGAGTTGTGTGTTGTTGAAGGTAAGGGGATAGTCGTGTGGAAGATTGTGACGAGTAGACAGATGGAGGAACCGAGTTTTTGAGGCATTAAAAGCCACAAGGTTTTCTCTGCCCTCATCAGAGATAGCAGAAGGATCAGAGGTCAGGTACTCCATAGCCGTACTATGCGAGTCATGGAGTGACTATTGAGAGGGACCCTTTGGGAAGCGGGTGGAGAAGTAAAGCGTGAATTATCGGCATAGGAGTGAATAGGACAGGACGTGCGAAATAAAAGATCATTAATAAATAAAAGGAAAAGAGTGGGTGACAGGATAGAACCCTGAGGAATACCACTATCAATAGCTTTAGGGGAAGAACAGTGGCCATCTACAACTGCAGCTATATATCGGCCACAAAGGAAATTAGAGATATGTCTAGCGCAATAGCAAAAGTTTCATTGAAAACCCGAAAGAAGGATGACCAAGAGTCAAAGAGATATGCAAGAAGATTGCCAGTAGAGCGTCCCTTGTGGAGTCCGTACTGACGATCTGAAAGATTGAGAAGAAAGGTGTTTAAGGATCTTCCTATTAAGGATAGATTAAAAAACTTTGGAAAGGCAAGTGTAAAGGTTTCCTTTGATAGGTGCAGGTTGAAGAGACAAGCTTAAGCAAATGTGTGTATATATATATATATATATAAAGTTATAAAAGAAAATTAAATAACTGAAGATTAAGACAAGTGGATTTTCCGAAGTGTAAGGGGTATGCTCCGATAGATTCACCGACGTTCCGTGTAACGTGTCGGCTTGTGCGTTGAATAATAGTTGCCCAAGGACTTGATCCAAGTAACCCTTTGGAGCACAGTAAAACTTATGTAGAAGATGCTTATATTATGAACATATGAAACACTTTATGCAAAATTATGAGTTAATTCACGTTAGAAAAATCAACACAAAAATCAAAACATGACAACTAGGAAAGTACCAAAAAAAAATACAAAATTATAAACTTGTAAAATATCGGCTTACCCTTTGAAGACCTCTGGAAGAATAGTTGGTCAGTTTGGCGTGTGGTTGATGATTACAGTTTCGTCTTCATAATTATATGGTTAACTGACCAACCACAGCCAAATGGCCACGCCCACTAACCAAGAGAGGCTACATGGGTCAATGAGATCTTTCCACAGACACTCAATTACTTACAGCAAGAAACCAAAGGAATTGGACGATAGTTGGAGGGTTGAGAGCGTCACCCTTATTTGGGACAGGTTGAATGAAAGCGAACTTCCAGCAGGAAGGAAAAGTACCAGATGAGAGACAAAGACAAAAGAGTTTGCCTATGCAGGGTGTCAGCACAGCAGCACAGTTCTTAAGAACAACAGGAGGAACACCATCAGGACCATACGCCTTCCTAGAGTTGAGCCCAGATAGGGCAGAAAAAAAAACATCTTTAGAAGTGATTTAATTTCAGACATAATAAAGTCAGAGTGGGGAGGAGATGGAGGAACAGCATCGGAATCGTCCAAGGTTGAATTGTAAGCGAAAGTTTTAGTGAAGAGTTCAGCTTTGTCAGGAGAAGAGACGGCAACTGTGCCGTCGGAATTGAAAAAAAGAAGGAAAGAAGAGGAAGTAAAGTTGTTGAAGAGGTTCTTGGCTAGATGCCAGAAAGAGTGAGATGAATTAGAATTGGATAGATTTTCACATTTTTGTCTGATGAAGAAATTTTTGGCGAGTCGAAGAACAGATTTTGCACGATTCTGGGCAGAAATATAAGCTGAGTGAGAGTCAGGAGTTGGATGGCGACGGTACCTTCTGAAGGCCTCCTCTCTTTTGCGGATAGCATTAGAACAAGTAAAGTTAAACCAAAGTATTTTTGCATTAATAGTAGGAATAGAATATGGAATGTACGCCTCCATGCCGAGAGAATCGCCTCTGTGATGCGCTCAGCACACCAGAAGGGCCCCGGCCATGGAAGCAGTAATCATTCCATGGGAAATCACAGAAGTACTGCCTAAGGGCCTCCCAATCAGCGGCGCCGAAGTGCCAAAGGCGCCTCCTCTTGGGAGGATCCATAGGCCGAATTAGAACGATAGGACAGGAAACAGATATAAGAGTGTGATCGGAGCAGCCCAACGGAGAGAAAAGTTTCGCAGCGTAAGAAGAAGGATGAGAGGTAAGAAATAAATCCAGAATGTTGGGCCTCTCTCCAAGGCGATCGGGGATGCGAGTAGGGTGCTGTACAATCTGCTCTAGGTCATTTAGGATAGAAAAGTTGTAAGCTAGTTCACCAGGGATGTCAGTGAAATGGGAGGAAAGCCAAAGGTGGGGTGGTGAACATTGAAATCTCCTAGAAAGGAGATTTCAGCAAAGGGAGAGTGGGAGGAATGTATTCCACATTGTAAGTGAGGTGGTCAAAGAATTTTGGATAGTTAGTAGAATTAGGAAAAGGTAAACAGCGCAGATGTATTTAGAAACTGGCATGTAAGCCGTAGCCAGAGGGTATAGAATTTGGAAGATTCGAGTTTGGGAATACGAGAACAAGTTAGGTCATTTTTGTACATATACGCAACATCCACCTTTGGAGTGAAATTGAGTATAAAGTAAGAGGGTACAGAAAAGGGGTTGCTGTCAATCGTCCCAAACATCTGAGTTTCAATGAGGAAAAGAAGATGAGGTTTAGAGGAGGAGAGGTGGTGTTCAAAAAATTTGAGGAAAGGCCACGAATGTTGCAAGAATTTAAGAAAAGTGAATCAGACAGAGGTCTAGAACATCTCCAATGGGCGGTAGCAGATCCAGCCCCGTTGCCCGGGTCTGAGTTCCCGGTATCGGTAGCAGGGCAGCCAGAAGTGGGGACATTTATGGTCCCCTTCCCAGGGGACGCCGAGGCTCTTGAGGTCGATGTCACTTTTGTTGTTTTTTAATTTTGAAAATATTGTGAGGAATATTTGAAAATATAGTGAGGAATAGTGAGAGAAGTGTGTGTTTGAGAGCATGCTGGGCTGCTCACAGGGTAGGTGTAACGCGGAAAAAGATCAGCTAAGGAAGACAGTGACAGGAGAAACGGGAGTTCCAGTACTCAATGTCTCCTAACTAACGTCCTACCCGCAGAGGCGGATTAAACACCTCGGGCCCCGGGGCAATGAAGAATATGGGGGCCCTTTTCTATAGTTTTTATTAACAATACATGTACATGTAAAGTACATAGTACATTTACACGAGTTATATGTACGGTGCTCAGGCTAATTGAGAAACAAACTTAAAAGAACCTTAACATAGTGTATTTTGCCGTTTGCCAAAACCAAACAGTATTAATTAAACAAACTTTACTTTCGGGACTAAAAACATAAACTAAAACAGGGAATTTGTCAGTGTGTACTCTGTCATATTTAATCAAAGAAGTTTGTGAAATCTCGAATTATATCATCGAAACTCAGTTCATTGGGGGGGCCCCTCAAGCATGGGAGCCTGAGGCTTCAGCCTCAATAGCCTTAGTGATAATCCACCACTGCCTACCCGGAGTACTTCCCTGGTCGATCGGTGTCCACAATCTCCGCCTTATTTGAAAAATAAAACTTATTATTTTCCTTATAATGGAAAATAAAACTTATTAATTTTTTAACCGAACGTAATCGTGACACTGGAGCAAAATTTCAAGCATATTAATGGATTTATTCAACAAAACTTTCTTCTTAAATCAAAAGTCATATCTAAAACGAAATACAACAACGAACGGATCACCCTAGCACTCATTACAATTATTAAACGCAAACATACTACCTTTAAATTATGGAAAACTGATATTATTACCGAACAGACATACAAAAATCACCGAACAGATTTAATGAAGTCATTAAAATAGCAAGTGCAGATCACTATTTGTTCAATCTCAAAAGTCTATGCGGGGCCACCGTTAGGCATCTGCGAGCCTTGCGGTTGCAGAAGGTCCCCACATCAGTGGGCCTCCCACATTTCTTATAATTAAGTCTTGTTTCATGTACTTGTAAGCTTTACGATTTATCCTTATTTATTTATTTCATTTTACTGACCCTTTATTTCTGATTGTTAATGTTTAGTTGGGGGCCTCCCACTTCAGATTTGCGGAGGGCCTCCCCAAAGGCAAACGGAAGCTCTGAGTCTATAGAACACTCTGAAGAATTTAATTAACACAGAAAAGGTGAAAACAAATCCCTCGTACTTCCTCATACAAAGCCAAAATTTTTACAGTGATCTCGAAGACAAAGCCAATTTATTAAACAACTTCTTTGTAAATATCGGCTTCAATGCTACAACCCGGATTCCAAATACTGACACTCATACCGACAATATATGCATAACCCTTATTTTTCTTTGATCTAATCCCATCGAACTTTTTAGCAATTAAAATAAATCTGAAAAATAAAGATTCTAACTAACATCAGTGCGATCTCATTAAAAATATACAAATTAGTATCGGATGAAATTGCAATACCACTCACTAAGCTAACAAATAAATCAGTAACACTAGGTATATTCTCTGACAGTCTAAAAGAAGCCAGAGTATGGCCCTGTATTTAAGTGAGGAAACCCAAACACTCCATATAATTAATTATCGCGCCATTCCCGTATTGTCAAATTTAAGTGAAGAATTTGAAAAAAATCGTATACAATAAACCAGGGGTGGCCAAAACGTCGATCGCGATCTACCAGTAGATCGCAGAATGACCAGTAGCTTAGCCTAGCAACAGAGACCTTACATTTCACAATACTAACGAGCACACGATCCGACCGCTACTACCAAAAATTAGCGTTCTTTATGTTATTACCTCCATTATCGGTAGCAACATTTATTTGTTTTATCTTTGTGTTTACCAGTCACTTAACAAAAAATAACAAAGTTTAACTTTAATAATTCTGAGAGATATTTAATTAATGTCACAGAAAATGATACCGCTAACTTTAATTTCCGCCAAAATTTCATAACGCGGTAAGCTGAGTTGTTATGAACATGTGTCACTTAAGTGACGGGACAGTCACTTGGAATAATCGGTGGTGAAGGTCACTCTCCAGTCCAATTGAATTAACACCGATAAAATGAGTGCTGGACCGAGTGCCAAGAAAAAAAACTTACAACTTTCACAATGAGTGGGAGACGGCATATTTTTTTACGATAAATTCCAAATGTGTGTGTTTAATTTGCCATGCATGTGTCGCTTTCGTCAAAAAGGGGAATTTAGAGAGGCATTTTAAAACTATTCATAAGTGGTATGACAGTGATTTCCCAGCTGAAAGTGAAGTACGTAAGAGAAAAGTTAATGAACTTAAGTCTCAACTTAGTGCTCAGCAGTCTATCTTTACAGGGCCTAGCACAAAATCGAAAGCAGCAACGATTGGGTCATTTCGGGTGAGCCGTGTACTTGCGAAACACAAGAAACCTTTTCAGGATGGAGAAATATTCAAAGACGCATTTACAAAGGCAGCAGAGTCGTTGTTTCAGAATTTCAGTAATAAATCGGAAATATTGTCTGCTATTAACCAGTTTCAGCTATCCAGAAACACTGTGATGCGGCGTTGTGAAGTGATGGATGAGAATTTGGTGGAACAACTGAAGAAAGACATGAAAATAAAAACCCACTCTAATAGACAGAGTTTATTTCCACAACAGTTTCGATGCCTACTGGCATCCTCCTCGGGAGGATGCCAGTGGGCATCGAAACTGTTGTGGAAATAAACTCTGTCTATTAGAGTGGGTTTTTATTTTCATATTTTGACCTTCACTTAGAAAAAAGTGAAGTTTTTTTGCATCTATGAAGAAAGACATATATGACTGCTTGTTCCTTTCACTTCAGTTTGATGACTCGACAGATGTGATCGACACATCACAGTTATGCATTTTTATTAGAATCGTGTTTAAAGATGACTGCGAAAGAAGGACTTGACTTAGATCAACCTACCTTTGTGAGTCAACGTTCTCACACATGAATATCATCAAATCAAAATACCGAGCCACTCTGACAGATGATCACCTTGATGCTTGTTTGAGGGTAGCAATCAGCAGCTACAATCCGGATTACACACGGTTTGCTGATGCCATGCAGTGCAAATCATCACATCAGTAAAGTAAGCTCTTGCTATTCCAGTATACCTAATTTCTAATAAGTTTGGGGGTTAAAATGTAATGAAAAATGTGTGTGTGTGTGTGGTAATATATTTTTATATTCACTTCATTTTATTCTTAGTTATTCTCTCTCCATCTGTATATATATATATATATATATATATATATATATATAAAACTGGGCTGGTGGATCGTATAGGGAGAACTTTGGAAAAAGTAGATCCCATCTCAGTAAAGTCTGGCCACCCCTGCAATAAACTGACTAAATTCTTAATCAAATACGATATTTTAACTAAAGCACAATTTGGGTTTAGAAGTAGCCATACAATGGAAGATGCCATAAACATGCAATTAGAAAATGTATATCAGAACGAAAACAGCAAAAAACACATTGCCTTGGTCTTCTTCAACTTGTCAAAAACATCTGATATACTTTCGCATGAAATCTTATTGACTAAACTTCACATATACGGAATAAAAGGGAATATTTTCCATTGGTTCCAATCGTATCTGACAAATCGTCATCAATACATCTGATGAGAAGATAATTTATTCGATAAGGTGATGCTAACTAGTGGGGTCCTGCAAGGATCTAATCTTGGGGTCATTACTATTTCTAATTCACATCAACGATTTTCACCTCAAACATATTGAATTACGTACAATAATGCAGGTAATACGACATTTACTTCTTCCCATGATAATTTAGACCTGATAAATGAAACGAACAGGCAATTAGATCATGTGTATAAGTGGATGTGTGCTGACCTTGGCAAAGTAATCTTATATGAATATTACCACAAAACATAAATAGAAACGACCAAATAAAATTAAGAATACTGTACTGTTCTTGCAAGGGTGGATGAGGCTAAAGTAATTGCCATTAATTTAGACGATAAACTAAATTTCGAAGCCACGTACAACATACCAAATGCCAAATATTTAAATTTCCATTCGTATTATTTAATTAAACTGAAAAAAAAGACTCTTCTCAAAACACACTCCTCACCCTGTATTATTCCTTCATGCACCTACGTTTATTATATTGCATTGCAGCATGAGGTAGCTCAAACTTGGTTTAATGAAAAATTATGTTAAGGCTATGGATCAAAATGGCAGTGGGTTTCTCTACTTGAAACAGAAATTTCCGAGGATCAGCGAGGTCAAAGTCAAAGAAGGGATATTTGTGGGCCCGCAAATTAGAGAAATCATGAGAGACCGCGTTTGATGAAACTTTAAATGAAGTCGAAAGAGCAGCTTGGAGAGCATTTAAAGCAGTGACCACAAATTTCCTCGAAAACTTCAAGGCCGAAAATTACGAGTCACTTGTTGAAGAACTTCTCAAGGCCTACAAAGTCATGGGGTGCAACATGTCGTTCAAAATTCATTTTCTTGACTCACAGCTCGACTTCTTCCCAACAAACTTAGGCGATGTTAGTGATGAGCATGGAGAACACTTTCATCAACAAATATCCACGATGGAGAAGCGATACCAGGGCAAGTGGAGCCCCAGCATGTTGGCTGATTACTGCTGGACATTGTCAAGGGATGGCCCAGAGGCGAAATACAAGCGTAAATCATCAGTAGCTACATTTTAGGTGAGTTCAATATGCATTTTCTACTTTGATATTGCTATTACGCCTATAAATTAGTCCAAATTTCATTTTCTATTCACTCAATATTGGTGGGTAATAGACAAATTTTGAGGTAATTTTTTAACTCAGCGGTAAAAAACCTATAAGATCCACCCATTTTTGTTCATGTGACAAAAAAAAAAGTTCTTTTTTGTCATCCAGTGATATAATTATATAAAACATCCTTTAGAAGTTATTCATAAAAATGTCTGCGAACTTTCTCAAATAATGATAACAGACAAAGTCACACTTCCGCAATGTTTAAAGAGTTAAATATTTTAAAACCAAATGACTTATACAAATTCAATGTTGCTATCAATATGCTCAAACATATATCACCCATTCAAAGAACACTCACCCCCATTCAAATATATCATCGTTATAACACTAGACTGACCAGAGATTTCACACTGAAAAATGTACGTTTTATCTACTTCCATGTACTTGGCGATGATGCTGCGAACTACTCGTACCCTGAATGAGTGTATGGATCCTGTGAGCAGAACGGTACTTTGGAAATAACACTGGAGCCTTTCTTCTACATTTGACTTAATCTATTAACATGTGTCGAAAACATTTTGATCAGTTGATCAACACACACACACACACACACACACATATATATATATATATATATATATATATATATATATATATATATATATATATACACACTGTATATGCGCCTCGGTGGTATAGTGGTTAGCGTCGCTGACGACGAATCCATCGAGACCCGGTGACGGCAGGCGACGCGCAGCAAAACCCAGCTGTTCATCATTCCACTCACTAAAGAAATTGGTTGCTAGATAAATGGGTACCCTGGGCTGCTGGTGGGTCATGGTTCCGATTGCACGTTAAACTGTAGGTCTAAGGTAGAGTGAAAAGCTTGACCTTCGTCAGAATGAATAATTCGTGCGGAAACAAATCCAAAGGTTAACCGAAGGTTATATTACTGTGAAAAAGTCTTCAGACACCTGGCACTTTATTCTGTGCAAATCGCGACATGGATTCAGCAAGGTAACTTTACCTATAATAAATAATTCTTCATTAAAATAAGACCCAATAAGACCCAAATTATGGATATCATTGAAAGAACGTTTCTATAAATAGGATATAATTATGCCTTAGAGTGTCTTGAACTTTCTCTCTGGATTTATGTTGTTAAATGTCTGCTGAAGTTCACAATTAGGTATTTCTTCCATAAATTCATTAATATTCTTTTGCAGAAATGTGAAAACAAACCTTCAAGTGTTTGTAAAAGTCAGTATTTTACTATATGGAATACTGGTTCCAATTTTCTTACCGATGAGATTTAGTAAGGCTATTTTTACTTTCAGGTAAGAAATTTGGCTACAAAGCGAGCTATTTCACATGAAGTAAAGCATAATATAATAATACTATACAAAGAAGGCTGCAGTCAATGTGAAATAAAATAAGTGTTTTTAAGCAGGTGTTCAGAACCTAATCCAGAAGATAAAACTGGCACCACTGATTATATGAGCTAAAGCTATAAACAGTGGTATTCCTCAGAGTTCTGTCCTGTCACCCACTCTTTTCCTTTTATTTATTACTGATCTTTTAATTCGCAGTTCCTGTTCTATCCACTCCTATGCCTATGATTCCACTCTTTACTTCTCCACCCGCTTTCCAAAGCGTCCCTCTCAACAATCACTCACTGATTCGCGTAGTACGGCTATGGGGCACCTGACCTCTGATCTTTCTGCCATCTTTAACTGGGGTAGAGAAAACCTTGTGCCTTTCAATGCCTCAAAAACTCAGTTCCTCACATCTGTCTACTCGTCACAATCTTCCACACGACTATCCCCATATCTTCAACAATACACAACTCAATCCTTCCTCTTCTCTTAATATTCTTGGTGTTTCCTTTTCTCGTGATCTTTCCTGGAAAGATTACAGATACTCTCTTTCCAAAACAGCTTCCAAGAGGTTAGGTGTGCTGTACCGGCTTCGCGGTTTCTTCACCTCCACTCAGTTGCTCTCTGTAGAGGGGTCTTGTCCACCCCTGCATCGAGTATGCTTCTCATGTGTGGGGTGTATCAACCCACACAGCTCTATTTGACCAGATGGAATCAATTACTGGTCAACAAAGTTTTTGTCACAGAGATATTTTTACTTGAACTATGTGTAATTTTTTACGTTGATTACGAAAATGAAAACAGAATTTTTCTATCACCCGCAGTTTTAGAGTGACACACGAATTTACATTATTTAGGATTTGAGTGAGAATAGGAAGGGGGCGGGGTCTGCCTCTTCCTCTTCCTCTGCTTATAAGTTGCTACGCGTCACTGTTGATTTTCATTTGTCAGTTACTCATTTGATTTCACTCAGTGAACATCGTGCATTTTATTCGTGATTTTCCTTAATCATTTTTTGTCTCAGTGCGTTCGTATTGTTTCATGACAGAATGCCACGCAAGTGTGTCAACCATCCACACTGTTTCTGTTATGTGTGCAGAGAGTTAACACTTAAATTTCAAAGGCGAAATTTCACCCCTCTCGTCAAAAAAGCATACAAACTTTATTTTGGTTGCAAGGTAGGGGATCAGAACAAGACGTGGGCGCCTCATATATGCTGTATTACGTGTTTAAGACTTCTGACAGGCTGGCTAAATGGGTCTCGTCAAATGCTGTTTGCTGTTCCGATGATATGGAGAGAGCCGAAAGACCATTTAACGAATTGTTAGTTCTGCTTAACAAATATACTAGGCATTACTGCGAAATCTAAACATATGGTACAATACTCAAATTTACCATCAGTCATAAGGCCTGTTTTACATAATAAACATTTGCCAGTACCAAGGCCACCGGAAACGTGGTTTAGATGATGAAAATGAAATTGATGTACAATGGTAATGACGAAGCTCAACATGGTTTACTGACGGACGATGTTGATCCAATGTTTGAACCATCTTGTTCATCGACAGAGCCTCACTTAATATCTCAAGCAGACCTGAGCGAGCTTGTCTGTGATCTGAAATTGTCAAAAGATCAATCCGAAAACCCTTGGCCAACATGATCCAAACGAATGGCGCCTATTTATTGATTCCTCGAAGCTGAGTTTAAAAACTGTATTACTCCATAATGGAAATAAATACCCTTCAGTTCCATTAGCACATGCCGTACATATGAAGGAATCATACGACAATATGCACCTGCTTGTGAAACATATCCAATATGATAAATACTCTTGGCATATCTGTGGAGACTTGAAAGTGATTGCACTTCTTCTTGGTTTACAACTGGGTTATACGAAATTCTGTTGTTTCCTCTGTGAATGGGACAGCAGAGCACGGGAAAGCCATTGCTCAAAGAAACAATGGCCACTTCGACAAGCGTTGATTCCAGGGCATAAAAATCTCACCAGTTCACCTCTTCTTAATCCAAAAAAGTTATTTGCCACCACTACATATTAAACTTGGTTTAATGGAAAATTATGTTAAGGCTATGGATCAAAATGTCAGGGTGGGGGGTGGGGTCTCTACTTGAAACAGAAATTTCCGAGGATCAGCGAGGTCAAAATCAAAGAAGGGATATTTGTGGTCCCGCAAATTAGAGAAATCATGAGAGACAGCGCGTTTGATGAAACTCTAAGTGAAGTTGAAGGAGCAGCTTGGAGAGCATTTAAAGTAGTGAACACAAATTTCCTCGGAAACTTCAAGGCCGAAAATTAAGAGTCACTTGTTGAAGAACTTCTCAAGGCCTACAAAGACGTGGGGTGCAACATGTTGAAAATTCATTTTCTTGACTCACATCTCGACTTCTTCCCAACAAACTTAGGCGATGTTAGTGATGAGCATGGGGAACGCTTTCATCAACAAATATCCACGATGGAGAAGCGATACCAGGGCAAGTGGAGCCCCAGCATGTTGGATGACTACAGCTGAACATTGTCAAGGGATGGCCCAGAGACGAAATACAAGCGTAAATCATCAGTAGCCACATTTTAGGTGAATTCAATATGCATTTTCTACTTTGATATTGCTATTACGCCTATAAATTAGTCCAAATTTCATTTTCAATTCACTCAATATTGGTGGGTGATAGAAAAATTTTGAGGCCATTTTTGAACTCAGCGGTAAAAAACCTATAAGATCCATCCATTTTTGTTCATGTGACAAATAAAAAGTTCGATTTTGTCGACCAGTGAATTATCAAAGGCTTTTCGTCTCATCAGTTCCCCGCCTCTTCCTGACTGTCTTCAATCTCTCTCTCTCTTCGCCGCAATGTTGCCTCACTCTCTCTTTACTATCGCTATTATAACGGGCACTGCTCTTCTGAACTCTTTAACTGAATGCCTCCTCCTGTAAGGAGAGCATGCAGCAGCACCAGACTGTCTACACATTTTCATTCTTTTTCTGTCCAAATCTCTAACGCAAAGGTTAATCGGTATGTCGTCTTTCATCTACTCAACTGTCAACTCTGGAACAATCTTCCTCAATCCCTCTTTCCTCCTGTCTATGACCTCCAGTTTTTCAAACGCAGAGTTTCCAGGCATCTCGAAAACCCTGGACCTTGATTTTAGCTCTCTTCTTCTATGGGGAGGAGGAGGTCACTTTTCGCCCTTGTTTGCCCTTGGCCCCCTCCTTTCTACCTAAATATATATATATATATATATATACAGGGTGTCAGTTAGCATGATTGTGAAGAGCAATGGAGCTAATACTGTTCCTTGTGGTACTAAGCTGAGGACCTCTGGTTCTGATGAAGATGCTCTTTGCACTGTAACGATTTGCCGCCGCTTCCTAAGGAAATTATATATATATACACGTAATGACGTAATGATCTTGATGACGTCATTTAATTTTTTAAAATTAATTATTTAATTTATTAACACCCAGGTGCACAACCTCGGCACCTAATCAATATGTGTGGGAAATTTCATGTTTGTAACTGCTTCCATTTTGGAGTTATGACTGGAACAGACAGACAGACAGACAGACAGACACGCGTCCTTTTATTATTATATATATAATATATATATATATAATATATATATATATATATATATATATATAAGAATAAGATAGCAGTAGACAGAGCAAATAGAGTAACTGGGCAGATATTGAGAACTTTTAAACGAAGGGATAGGAATATAATGAGTCCTCTACTGAAAACACTGATCATACCCAAACTGGAATACTGTTCGGTCCTAACATACCCATATAAAAAAAAGACATTGGTGTTGCAATGGACATCTTCAAAAGAAGATTAGACGCCTGGCTCAGAACAACCCCCGATGAGCCGGGCGTACCTGGCTATGTGAGGTGGAGAGTACAAGAAACCAACTCACTACTTCACCAGGCCAACTCAAGAGGAGAGGCGACAAGCTTGACCTTCGTGAAATGAGGAATCATCGCGCGGAACATTTGAAAGGTTGAAGGGTGTATATATATCTCATCTTTTCATTTGTTTCGTTCTCTCGCTCTCATCTTGCGCGGAATATTCTCCTATACAAGCGTCGTTCTTTACGTTAATTATACTGCGTGTTTGCAGTTTAAATGTATATAATGTACGGCATGCGGGAGGTGCCCCCTTGGGGCATTGGTTTCTGCGCGTATGTAGAGGAATTACGGCATTTGATTGAGTGAGGCCCGTGGTGTAATGGTTATCATATCTGACCGGCAATCGGAAGATCCCGGGTTCGATTCCCGGGTGGTTACCTCATTTTTTCATTTGTTTCGTTCTCTCGCTCTCATCTTGCGCGGAATATTCTCCTATACAAGCGTCGTTCTTTACGTTAATTATACTGCGTGTTTGCAGTTTAAATGTATATAATGTACGGCATGCGGGAGTTGCCCCCTTGGGGCATTGGTTTCTGCGCGTATGTAGAGGAATTACGGCATCTGATTGAGTGAGGCCCGTGGTGTAATGGTTATCATATCTGACCGGCAATCGGAATATCCCGGGTTCGATTCCCGGGTGGTTACCTCATTTTTTCATTTGTTTCGTTCTCTCGCTCTCATCTTGCGCGGAATATTCTCCTATACAAGCGCCGTTCTTTACGTTAATTATACTGCGTGTTTGCAGTTTAAATATATATATATATATATATATATATATATATATATATATATATATATACATTTTAACTGCAAACACGCAGTATAATTAACGTAAAGAACGACGCTTGTATAGGAGAATATTCCGCGCAAGATGAGGAGGGAGAACGAAACAAATGAAAAAATGAGGTAACCACCCGGGAATCGAACCCGGGATCTTCCGATTACCGGTCAGATATGATAACCATTACACCATGGGCCTCACTCAGTCAAATGCCGTAATTCTCCTACATGCGGGACGGGAGGTGCCCCCTTGGGGCATTAGTTTCTGCGCGTATGTAGGAGAATTACGGCATTTGACTGAGTGAGGCCCATGGCGTAATGGTTATCATATCTGACCGGCAATCGGAAGATCCCGGGTTCGATTCCCGGGTGGTTACCTCATTTTTTCATTTGTTTCGTTCTCCCTCCTCATCTTGCGCGGAATATTCTCCTATACAAGCGTCGTTCTTTACGTTATATATATATATATATATATTTTTTTTTTCCCCATCAGATACTTACAGCATCTCATTGACAGTCAAGAAATAAGTGAAGTAAATGCCCACTTTGGGAGCTGAACATTTGGCTTCACGCAAATTGCGTGTATGACATGGAAAAAGGCATCGTATGTCGGAAGAACTTCTCGATTATATACGACTGAAGAATACGATGCATCTCACGAAGAGGACGTATGCGGAACACGGGAAAGGAAAACATACACGCATATATAAAACAAAAAGGATTTTAATACTGTGACCATTTCTGATCACTTCAGTAAAAATGAGACATTTCCTTTAAAAATTACACTTTTCCGAAATTATACTCTTTATTTATAATAAAAAACAACTGAATTATGTTACAATCTCTCTAAATAAGAAAAGAATACAGAAGACGTAAGGGCGATTATCGAGAAGAATCCGTTAATAAAGTAGAGGTGATTTATATCCATTTTGATGGACACCATTTTGATGGTTCTAGGACAGTTCATACCAGGACAACTTATACCCAGACAACTCATACCCGGACAACTCATACCCGGACAACTCATACCTAGGACAACTCATACCTAGGACAACTCATACCTAGGACCAGAAAAAAAAATGAAAAATTAATGAAAACATTTATTTTGTAAAATTAAAAATTAACTTTAAACATTTAGAATTCATGCAAGTTATTAATGAAAACATTTTGAAATGAAAACATTTATTTTTAAAATTAATGAAAACATTTATTTTGTAAAATTAAAAATTAAATTTAAGCATTTAAAATTCATGCAAGTTATATATATATATATATATATATATATATATATATATATATATATATATGCACAGTTAGGTTCATTGAATGCCCGGTTAGGTCAACTGAATACCCGGTTGGGTTCACTGAATGCCCAGTTAGATCAACTGTACGCCCTTGACGATTGGTTAGGTTTAGTCGTGATATTTTCGTTAAAACTAACGAAAATATCACGACTAAACCTAACCAATCATCAAGGGCGTACAGTTGACCTAACCGGGCATTCAAATTTTATCCTATGTAAATAATGGTTCTCTATTTATTATATGTTTGCAATAAATAATAAATTTCTTGTTATTGTTTTCTTATCTTATTTTGGTTAATTTGCAAAGTTTAAACTTTCGGGGTGGATATAGATGAAAAGATCAACATTGGGGTGGTAATTGATGAAGAGAGTATGAGTTGTCCTAGGTATGAGTTGTCCTAGGTGTGAGTTGTCCGGGTCTGAGTTGTCCGGGTATGTGTTGTCCTGGTATGAGCTGTCCTGGTATGAGCTGTCCGGTCACGCATTTTGATATAGACAGACCAGTGTAAGGGAAAATATACCTTAAACTAATTCCAGTTTGGTTAAAGTCCAGATTACTGTAGGTATTAGCACTTTTGATCCCTTTCATATTCTAGGTTATATTAAGTTAGGTTAAATTAAATTAAAAAACAATAGTGGGGTGTGTGAAGAGTCATGATCGGCAGAGTAATTTGTCCAACATACACGTTTCAAAGATTCAAAAGTTCACATGGAAAACGATGCTTGTATGAAGGGACTTCCTACAAGCATGGTCTCACGGAAGTCTTGATCAAGTGGCCTGCTTAAGAAATAATAATAATAATTGAGGTTATTTAACCTCCTTCGTAATGGCAAAGGCCATGTGGCCGGAGGGACCTACAGCTTTACGCGAGATTCGAGCCACGGGTCGCTACATCATCCATACGTAGAGGACTGTTACCCATCCAAATATTTAACAGACCCAGTGTCGCTTAACCTCGTTGATCTAATGAGAGGCGATGTTGAGACGTGGCCACGATGTAGCCCCCCACCCCTGCACATGAAAATGGTTCTATAAATCAGTATAATGACTATCTCCCTCGAAAGTGAATGAACTGAAAATTAATATTTTTGTATCCATGCATCCTTCAGTTAATTTATACGTCTTTTGTTATTAATCTCTAAGGCTGGCCGCACGCAGGATCGTCTTACGACTTACGACTGGAGTCGTGTGTGATTTTACATTGACAGAATGGGAGCCCCTCACACTGCAGCGACCGCGACGCGATTCCCCAGAATCCCAGAATCGCGTCGCGGTCGATATAGTGTGCGGAGTTCCCATTCTGTTAATGTAAAATCAAACGCAACTCGAGTCGTCACGACCTAAGTCGTCAGTCGTCAGTCGCAAGACGATCTTGTGTACGGCCGGCTGAAGTGATCAGCGTTTCTGATTTGCTCTTCCTATTATAACTTTTGGTTAGCTTCCACCCGAATTGTTCATTCTGACGAAGGTCAAGCTTTTCACTCCACCTTAGACCTACAGTTTAACGTGGAATCCGAACCACTCCCCATCAGCAGTGGGGATACTGTTATATCTCTAAAATTATTTAATTCATGTACTTACCGCACGATGAAAGCAAGCAGTAGGTCTCCCGTTTCCGGTTATGTAAACCCAATTTGTTTGGGAACAGAACTCACGATTTTGAAGTACTTTCATTAAATTTAACATCTGATAAAACACATACCTGGAATAAAAACATAAAGCCACTTAAACCAATGTTCATAAATATATGCAAAACTGTACTACAGTAGGCCTACATACAGTATACATATCACAAATATTTCTTATTTTCGGAACCATGTTTGTAAAGGCAAAATCTTTTGAAATAAAAAGACTTTATTAAGAATTCAGCTCTGACGCAGGACTTTTTTTTTTTCATAAATAGGTTTGCAAATGAATGGAATACACATCCACCTATGCAGAATCTTTTCCAGCACTACAATAACCAAGTTCGAAAATAGAACAGCGGAAAAAAAAAGTTTAGTTGAAAATGTTAATCAAAGGCAATAGTTTTGAATGTAAACACACACTTTTTTCCTTTAAAAAAAAAGGTGAACGTAATTCTTGGCAAGAGAACGTTTCGAATAATCGCGAAAAAAGTTTTATAATAATATGTTATTCCAATTTCTGACTGTGGGGGGGTAAAGGGGGGAACAGTTCTTACGTTGACACCTCCATTTATATCCAGGAAACGGTCAATGCGCAACAGCACACTAAATTAGCGTCCATCATCATTGCCAACCATTACCAACCACGGGTTGCCAGGTGATCTCCATTTAGAAATATGAAGCAAAATCAGAATATCAAATTTAAATTATAAAATGAATTATCCTCTTCCGGAATTTGAACTACATTCCCGCAGCGAACTTATACTCTATCGTCAGGGACTTATCTCTGATTGTTTTGCACTTACAGAGATAAACTATTAGCAATGGGATCCTACACACATGACTATGATACCCTGATATTCATATACCACAAATCAGAAGGCAAAGCTTTAAAAAGAAAGGCGTACACTTTCATCAAGGAGGCTGTGGCCTTGGGCGAGTAGGTAAAGCAACATCTCTGCATCTGGAGAATTCTACCCCCTTCCAAACTAAAAAAAAATGGTCCAGAACGTCTGGAGTTTATCACAATGCACTTCTAGACTTCAGAAACATTCTCGTCATCAGCAGAAAGCTGTTCTGAGGAAAGCTTTCCAGGCACCTGCGTCAGTTTGAACCAACGATGCCTTTGAAAGACTTCGAAAGATTTTTTACCAAAGCTTGACCCTGAGGTCAACCTCCAGCTAATGTTCCTACGATACCATAAAAGACTTCATGATACAGTTAAATTTCGAA